>QOCX01000857.1:0-70231 GCA_005959815.1 Sarcophaga bullata
AAGTCCAACGAATATTAAAGATTTAACAAATGAAGCAACAAAAATCACTTGTGTTACACCCGTGGAGGCTGAAGAAGATCCTGATCCTTTAAAAGATATTGAAAAATTCATAGCCGATGGTGTTAACTTACTGAAGAAGGACTATAAGCTAGACGAGGACAGTGTGGATGATGTACTAACAGCCACAACCAAAACTACTGCAGACAATGTAAATGAAATGCCAAAGGAAACAACTAAAACTAACGATGTTGAGGTCAAGGCTATTGTTAATACTTTTGAAACCCCTGCCGATACACCAATTAATACACCCAGTGTTACGCCACCACCTAAAAGTCCCACATCACAACTTGAATCTTCTTTAACTGATGAAAATTCTGGCGTTAGACGTTCTCATCGCATTAAGCTCATAACGAAAACTCCTAAAGCCTTGGTGGGTAGGGGTTTGGTTAGAGATAAAGAACGTTTCTCAATCAAAGACGATGTGGAAACCAAAGTTCATTATACCCTAGACGATCATCTTACGGGCTTGGCCGAGGTTGAAGCCAAAAATGCTAAATTTCTTAAAGACATGGAAGAACGTCTCAGTAATTTCCAATCCAGGTTATTAAGGAAAATGAATACCTATGTGAGCGAGTGGTGAGCAGAGAGGCCAAGAAAATGATTTGCGACTGTTTTCTTACCACGAAGAGGAAGAAGAGGTGAATTGGGTTGCGGTGAGGATTGTTTGAATCGTTTACTTATGATTGAATGTGGTCCAGACTGTAATGTCAAGGAACGTTGCACGAATAAACGTTTCCAGAAGTTGTTATGCTCTCCCTGTCGCGTGTTTCGCACTGAAAAGAAAGGTTTTGGCATCATGGCCGACATTGAAATTTTACCTGGTGAATTTATAATGGAATACGTTGGCGAGGTCATAGATACGGAGGAATTTGAAAAACGACGCATAATGTATTCTCAAGATAAAAACCGTCATTATTACTTTATGGCCCTGAGAAGTGATGCCATTATTGATGCTACCATAAAAGGCAACATATCGCGTTTCATTAATCACTCTTGTGATCCCAATGCAGAAACCCAAAAATGGACTGTAAATGGTGAGTTAAGAATAGGCTTCTTTAGCCGTAAATCTATAATGCCGGGAGAAGAAATCACATTCAACTATCAATACCAACGGTATGGTAGAGAGGCTCAACGTTGTTACTGTGAATCGGCAAATTGTCGTGGTTGGATTGGTCAAGAACCAACATCGGATGAAGGAGAACAAATCGACGGTGAAGATGATGAATCTGAGGACGATGATGAGGAAGAAGAAGCCGATACTTCAAATCTTTTAGTACACGATGACGATGAAGACAGTGATGCTAGTGTGGCTGATCCGGAGGAGGTGCAAAAACAATTAGAAATGGCTGCTGCCCAGGCTGAAGTTGAATTGGCTCCTCTCAAACTGCTGGTACAGAAAGATAAAAAAGAAGAGTCCCTACCCGCTGAAGAGAAAGTCGCAAATGACACGAATAAAACTGATAATGAAGAGGATTCTAAGAGCAAATTTAAGAAGCTGCTGTCGAAGATGGCTGAAAAAGTTGCAGCGAAACATAAGCAAAATAAACGTGAACAGAAAATGCAACGCAAAAAGAAATCGAAAGAGTCTTCGGCAGATTTAGCCAATAAACTGAAATTCTCCGAAGATCCCGATATAGAGGATGAAGTGGAATTCTTAAAAGAATGTGGCCTCAAAAATCAATCGGACACTTTACGCCTCTCACGTTTAATGGTTAGGGCTAAATTGATAGAGACCCGTTTGAACCTGTTAGAGATTCTGCGTAAAGGCGACTTACCCTGTCGTCGTTTGTTTCTGGACTATCATGGCTTGCGTTTGCTGCACGGCTGGATGAGTGAAGATGCTGGCAATATGCAAATACGTTTAGCACTTTTGCAAACCTTAGAAACTTTACCCATTGCCAATAAAACAGTTTTAACCGACAGTAAGGTAATGCAGGCGGTAAGAAATTGGTGTGGCAGCCATACTACACTTTCGCCCAATGAAGACTCATCGAGCAGTAATAGTAACTCTCAAGATACGCCTGCACCGGCCACTACTGTATTGGAAGAGGGTTCAGATTTACAGGAATTACAAAAATTAGCACTTAAATTGGTTACCACTTGGGAAGGTTTACCGGAAATCTTCCGTATACCGAAAAAGGAGAGAATAGAACAAATGAAAGAGCATGAACGTGAAGCTGATAGGCAATATGCCGCTAATGCAGAGACTTCAGAAACCACAACTGACAATGATCGCTATCGTAGAGATCGCTTTGGGACGCGTAGGAGGAGGAGGAGGTTTAAATTCATTTAACAACACTTCAAATCGTTTCGTTAAGCCTAACAATGGCAATCCATTAAGAACAACCAGCACAGCACCGGAAAATATAAAAAATCTGTCTAAAGCACAACGTCGCGAATGTTTGCCGCCAAAGTGGCCAGAGATGAAGCTGAAAAACGTTTGAACGAGGAACGGCGTGAATTTGAAACTAAATGTCGTTTCTTTGGTTTGGATCCGAAGAAGACCCGACCTCAGGATGTACCATTCTGTGTTAATCCTGCTACAGGACAATGGTTTTCTATTGAACGGAAACCTATAACTACACCACCCAGTTATGCTCATGTTCAAGTGCCAGTAAAACCCAAATCCACTGATCCTAAAGACTATCAATTACCAGCTGTATGTGCAACCCTACCAATACAATGGAAATATGCGATAACACCACAAGGCAAAATTTATTATTATCACATAAAATATCGTGTGCCACAATGGGAACCACCAACAGCTGCCCAGCTGCAACAGTGTGAAAATGAAGACGATGAAGATTCTGAAAGTGAATATACAAACACCACAGGCGAAGAGAGTACTGATGATGAAGATGATATTCTAATAGGTATGGATGCGGCCCAATTAAAAGCCTATATCGATAGAAAAGTGGAAGCTAGACGCCAAAAACGTTACCAGCGTTTGGTCGATGAACGTGCAATTAGTGTAAGTACTTACAGAATTTTTTTTTATTGATTTGTTGCTTAAAAAAAAAAATTTTTTACTTTGATTAGCCACGCCGTGAGGAAGATCGCATTTACAATCAAATCGAAGTACGGAAATATAAGGAAAATAAAGAAAAAATACGCAAACGTAAGGAAGAAATACGACGTAAACGGGCTGAGGCTTTGAGGCAATCATCTTTAAATATGTGCACATTGGGCAGCTTAACGGAAACGAGTGCTACAGCTAATGCTAATAAATTGCAAACGGAAAGTGATGAGGAATTGGGTGCCTTACCCATACAGGATTATCTCATATCGTCCGATGAAGAAGACGATATTAAAGCTGAAGTCAATAGTCCGTTAATAGATCGAATTGTTGAGGGTGATAAAATCGTTGATGAGTTGGATGCTTTAACTACCAAGAGACAACTGAAACGGCCATTACCACCTCATCGTGATCTAAGTGAGCCTAGTACATCTGTAGCTCCAGGTTTAAATCCTGCCATTGCTAGGCAAGAATACAAAAAGAGGAAACTTGAGAAGAAGGAGAAAAGGTAAGGCAAATGGCTACATGGCAAGACATTAACTTGCATTGTGACAAGTGACGTACATATGTACACAATATTCTATACTTTCTTTCATTTTTTTTTTTCGCCCATTAGAAAACCAAAAGAACAAGATGCCAAATATCGCAAGCATAAAGAAAAATTCCGCTGTGAAATTGCTGGCATTATTGTTCATCATTTGAAACCATATTGCAAAGACACTTGCACTGTTGGCCGTATACAATCGAATGAAGATTTTAATCATCTGGCGCGCAAGGTAGACAATAATTACTGGTTGCATAATAATTTAAGGCAGCAATTAATTTTGAACATTTGTTTTCCTTGCAGTTAACCCACTTTGTTATGATCAAGGAATTGAAATATTGTGAATCGGTGGGCCAAACTTTAGTTGTTACCGAATCGGTTAAAAGTAAATCGAGGGAATTCATCAAAAAGTACATGGCCAAATATGGTGATGTCTATGTTAAACCCACAAATGATCCCGAATTTAAGGATATACCTTTTACTTTATAAGTTATGTTTAAGCATTTTCATTTCTTTTCATTTCTTTTTTTTTATCATAATTACATCGTTTTCAAGAGTGTTATGTTAAGCTTTGTTAAACCATTTTTTTTCTATATTTTTTTCTTGTTTTAAATATTTCATTTTAACTGATTGCCTTGCATTGTACTTTTTATATAGAAATGGCAATTTGTTTGCTAATGTTAGTAGCTAGCGTAACAAGAGTAAGATTTTAAGAAAACTTTCATAATTTGTACATAACGTTTCTTACATTAAAAACAAGAACACTCTTTTCATTATTATTTTAAATATAAATTACACGTTTTACATTTTGAACGTATTTACGTAGAAAAACATACATACAGACATACATCTACTGGTTTATAACGTTAAGAAACTTGTTCAAAGCAGTTCTAGTTTTTAAATAAAAAAAAACCCGCAATAAAATATGGAATGCATTACAAAATATATTGAAATTTTAAGTGAATACTGTTTTTAAAGCAAGTAACAACACCTTTAATGTAAGTGTCCCACTGATCTTTGCATGATCTTTGCATGTTGGCATACGTGCCACTAGGGGTACTGGTCGGTTTCATTTATAGCTCGGTGTGGTTCAAACCCACCACTAAGAGATCGTGACAAGGGGATGATACAATGGGCCACCAAGTGAACTTGCCTGTGAACGGCAAGCTACACGCTAACATAACCAGGAAGACTATTCTAAGCCAGGCCAAATAATACTCCCAACTTGTAAAGCATAAAACAGTAACTCTTCTTGTAAGCCTAAAGCAATAGAAATTTCCATCAAATATGGCCATTAAATATCAAGCAGAATGGAAATTAAAGTTTCAAATGTATTTTCATCAATTGTGGAAATTATAGAGGAAGACTTCTGCAGAGCAAAAGTCTTATTACTCAGTGTAACTTCAATTTTAAATTATAATTATAATGCGTATCATATCATACATACATAATTGGCCATTACAACCCTTCACGTCATGAATTACCTTCAGTCAGGATTACGGCCTAGCTTCTCACACCACTTATGATGTGTGTGTTAATTTTATACATAAGTGACGGGACCTACAGTTTAAAGTTGACTCCGAGCGACAGATTTTTGAGAAACTTTTCATTTTATTAACTCTCAGAGTTTTTGCTAGAAATCTGCTGAGGGGAAGCCGCCGAAGAAATATTTTTTTAATATTTCGTCATTGATGTCTGACCGGGGATTCGAACCCTGGCCTTTCGTCTAATAAGCCAATACACTACCCACTAGACTACGACGACTAAGGCGTATCATATCATATCTTCGAAGGCGTCTAGTGTTGTTGTTGTTATTGCAGAAGTTATCGCTTCAGGTACGTTGTCTGGAAAACTGACAATACCTAAATCAAAATCACATGAAACGGTGAAACATGTGTTCAAATGCCTTAAATTAAGCGAATATCAAATGAAAAGGGAATTCGTGATTAACTACATGCTGACTGTAGTGTATTGATGCCGTGTGAGAAGGACAATGAAAAATTCGAGTAAAGCACTCAACGAAGCAACACGAATATAAGACTGACCATACCACGAACTTGACGGAAATTTACCAAAGTTTACTATCACAGCTTTGGCCTGAAGTTCGTTGAGAGGATTGCCGAAGTTTTTTTTCAATATTTTAGAGCTTAGCTTTGAACTCATAAGCACCTGTCTAGTAAATCAACACATAACTGAATAGACTGAGGCAACTACATTAATTAAACTATAAAAACAAAGTTTTAAGGCTTTATGTTATAAATTTAAGCTGGATTAACCCATGTTCACAACAATATTTTTTTTTGTAGTTTGACAGTTCTCTGCCCTAAGCATTTAGTGTAAATCACGATTGGTTCGTAATTGTAAGGAGTCTATATGAACCTATGCACTAGATTCACTCTCTGAGGGGGATTTGATAGTTGATCCTAAACCCTCAATCAGCCACTTTTATGACCTTGTCAGTATGTGGGTCAAGGAGAATGAGCAAAAACGTTGGGGAAAAGGATCGAGTTGCCTAGGAGACTACGGCCTTTAGTAAATCGTGCTAGAAGGATGTGAACCCTAGGAACAGGCTTCTCTCAGTATTTAGATGCGCTGTCGAGAGCCAACATTAAGGCGTTAATGAGATTTACAATGTGATTAAGCCAGTTAAAAGGTGCTAGAACATCAGTGCGGAAGTCCTTTCTAGGTTCTCTTGTGTATTGCGATTTTTTTTCACTTTTTCATCCAATTCCAATTGCTATCCTTTCTTTGTCTCTTTTCCTATTGTATTTTAGAACGAATCTAATGGGTATTATATTGAACTGCTGGTACACATCCTCTAACCTAATCTACCTAACCTTAAAAACTGTGTTCTTAAGAGTGAAGAAATATTTTTGACAGATTACTTTCGGCTTAATTTGGTTTACCTGTGCAAAACTACCAATAGGTTGTATTTTTTATACAACAATTAATTGATTTGCTCATAGCAGCTCATATACAAAGTGAATGTTTTGTCCTGGACTAAATTTTCGAAATGCAAGTGCAAGGTGCTATAGAAAATTCTCAATAAAAAATTGTCTTCTTCAGATATCATTACGGAATTTAGTTTTGAGTTTAGGTATACAATTTTATGCGATGAAGCCGCCGTGGTTAGTAGGTAGTGTGTTGGCTTATTAGACGAAAGGCCAGGGTTCGAATCCCCGGTCAGACATCAAAAACGAAATATTAAAAAAATATTTCTTCGGCGGCTTCCTCTAGCAGATTTCTAGCAAAAACTCTGAGAGTTAATAAAATTGCCATGAAAAGTTTCTCAAAAATCTGTCACTCGGAGTCGACTTTAAACTGTAGGTCCGTCACTTATTATAAAATTAACAACAACACAACAAGTGGTGGATGAGAAGCTAGGCCGTAATCCTGACTGAAGGGTTGTAATGGCCAATTATGTATGTATGTATGTATTATATGGCATTTTGTAGAGATGAAATTTCCCAAGTATTACGAATGCAAAAAAAAAATGGAACTTTATTCTATTTTTCTGTTTTTCTGTTTTTTTTTTCATTTATTTAAAATGTACATTTCTTTTATTGATTGATGTATTCTTCTTTTTTGTTGAGAAGATCAATCAATATATTTACTTACGATGCTAAAAATCTAATCATAATTTCTTTAATGATATTGTGTATGTATATAAGGAGAAAAGAAAATCAAGTAATTAATAATATAAACATATAAATATTATATTTTGAACAGAATTATTAAACAATTTTTTTCTTCTTCTTTTTTTATTATTATCTTATTTTGTTTTTATATTTCATTCTATAATTGTATTTTATTGTTGTTGTTTAATAGCCTTTATTAAATACTAAAACAATTTATAAAAAAAAAAAAAGAATATGGGAAAAATATTACAATAGTTTGTTTTGTTTGTCATCATACTTAAATACAAAAGAAAAGACTTTAAGCAAAAGATTTGAAAACAAATGAACAGCTAGAGGGGGGGGCGGGTGTAGGAGGATTGGTAGAAAGAAAATGGAAGTAGTTTTATTTAATTTTTAATGTTGTTTAAATTTAAATGTTTTATAGAACTGATTAATAGAAAAGAAATAAAACTAAATTCAGAAGTAGTGATGGTTAGTTAAGTAAACCATTTTTCTAATATGCCCATCATAATATAATTAATGTAAGGAAGTAATCATAATAATTTAATTTATTTTATTTTTATTTTTTTTATAACTATAATCAATGTCTCATCTCTTTTTATTTTTGTTTTTGTTTTACAGACAAACCAATTCATCTTTTTTTTAGTTAATTTTCTGTTCTTTTTTTTTTTTTTTTTTTTTGTTTGTTTAACTATAATAAATTAAAAGAAATTAATATAGTATTTAATCGTCAAATACGATTAATAAAAAAAAAATAATATATTTTTTGTTTTAATTTTTCTATGTATTTTATGCATGTGGTTTGTAAGTGAAAATATGATAGTTTTTGTGGTTTGTCTTTTTTTTTTGTTTGTTTTTGTTATTGGTTGTTCTTATAATTACAAATTAAATGTGTACCATATAAATCAACATAGTACAAGTCAAGAGATATAGTTTTTCTAATATTTATAGTTTGTTTTTCTTTTCTTCATTTTCATATTCTTTTTTTTTTTTTGTTTTCAAATTTTCCAATCATTTTCTTTTCTTTTTATAAACAAAAAATATATTTTTCTTTTCTTTTTTTTTTTTTGTTTTTGTTTTTCAATCTGATTCTAATGTTGCTATTGAGTTTTCTTCTTTTAAAGTTTTTCTTTTTTTTTTTTATAAATCTTAGCATAATTAGAATAAAAAAATAAAATTAAACTGTGTTGTTATATAATGAAACAAACAAAAAAAATTCGTTTAAGTGTCACAGCACCAAATTTTAATTTTGTTAATCTGCAAGAAAAAAAAAATAGAAAAAAAAAATAGTGATATATTTAATATACTTTATTTTGAATATTTTCAACAACTTATTGTGTAAAGAATAGGGTTGAAAAATGTCCTTAAAAGTGGAGATGCAAACGTAGCCTCTTGTTATACATTACTGGCTAACAAAGGTAGCAATAATCTACCTACCATTTAGGGAATTGGCAAGATTGTAAAGAAGGTGCAATACAAGCACTGGAAAAAATATTGTTTCTCATCGAAAAAGTAAAGCAAATAGAATTCAAATTTGGCGATTTCAAGCATTATTCTTAGTAATTGGCCATATATTGCATTTGGAAGTGGACTTCAATAAATATAGAGTCCAACACATGCACCAATTAAGGCTGACTGACTGTTTATAGTGCCGCAGATATGCTAACATCTAACATCCAATCAGCACCAAGGTTTCTTTAACGATTTTTTTGAACAAAATTTTCTTCGCTAGTAAAGTTAATTTCTACTACGATGGTAAGGCTAGGTTAGGTTAGAGGACATGTTGTTGTGTATTAAGACAAGAACATTACCCTGAGATTATTTGATCAATTGTATTCGTCTTGAGAGGCAGAGAAAAACACAAAGAAAGGGAAAGAAAAAGGAAAGGTTGAAAGAAAGATACAAATCGGAGAAATAGTGAAGATAATCACAAACAAAACGCACTGATCAACTTAGACGATTATGTTCTGGCCAGTCCCACTATAAACTTCAGGAGAACCCGAATATTCTACTAAGCGCTCGTCGCACAATTAACTCGGAAAGCCCAAAAGAGATTGCGGAAAAACTATTTCATCCGAAAAGATGATTTGTAATCTGGGGGTATCTTTGGGCTTTATTTTTTAAAAAATAATAATGGAAACCGCGTTACTATATATTAAAACCGTTGCGGCTGTATGATAATCGACTTTTTTGACTTCCAATTGAATATTATGAACTGGGCGGTATGTGGTTTCTACTAGAAGGTGTCACGCAACGTTACACGTTTTAACGACATCAATTGGTCACAAAATTTATTCGATTTAATGACGCCTTTAGACTTTTTTTGTTTGCTTTACTAACGATAGGGCATGTGAAAATCAACGTTCTTCCAGTTATCGCCTAGATACTGCACAATAAGTGCGAACAAGTGAACAAAAACTATATCAAAATGATTGACTACTGCAAACAATCTAGAGGCTTTGTATCTCTTAGCTCATGACACATTGGATATTCTTCAGAAGGGCAAGATCATTTCACGTAGAAATGATGTGAACTAACACCATCGAGATCGTGCGAATTAACGCAGTTAATCATTTTCGTGTGGACTTTTCTTATGTCACAGGTTTATGCGAATAAGCCATAAACTATACCGATCGTAAAAGCTAACTTTACCTATGCCATCGATTGAATTTAGTCTGATTTATGCACTAGAGTCATGGAAAATTGGACATTTCCTAGAAAACGATGTTATATGAAGTCATCGTAGTCTAGTATGTAGTGTGTTGGCTTATTAGACGTGAGGCCACAGTTCAAACCCCAGGTTAAACTAAACGAAATCTGAAAAAATATTTCTTTGACGACTTCCTCTCAACAGATTTCTGGCAAAAACTCTGAGAGTAAATAAAAAAATGGCCATGAAAAGTTTCTCAAAAATCTGCTATTCGGAAACGGCTTTAAACTGTAGGTACCGCCAGCAATGCAGACCGAAGAGTTATAATGACCAATTGTGTATGTATGTATGTATGTATGGATGTTTTTTAGCGCGTATGAAAATATGATAAATTTGTAAAGAAATTATTTATAAAACTCACCTGCTACCATGCACCATGTAAATGTAAATTTCGCGACAAAACCGAACGCACATCATTTGTAAATCGTAATGCATCCAACATGGGCAATAATGATAATAAAGAAACATCCATGGGATCTGAGAACCAACTTTTTATTGGTATAGCGTTATTGGGAAAACAGCGATATGCAGCAGGTGAATTGTCAATGATAAATATCTAAAATAGAAACAGAAAAAAAAAACGAATGAAAACAAAAAAAATTTAATGGTGGTGGTGGTGGTTGAGTAAATAAAAATAAAATTATAAACCACATACTCTATTTAAATCATTACAAATTGCTGATAAATCTTTGGTATATGAACCATAATCTGGCGTACAATGTTGACGATAATAGCGACGTCGTAAAATATTACGGCCATTGTCTAATTTGTCAGCGACCGCAGCGCCATAAATTTCCATACTGGCTGTAAAGACTACCAAATCATACCATTGCGAGACCTTTAAACAATTTAAAAACAAGATCCAAATGCATATTAAAACTAAAATTTGTTACAAAAATTGAAGTTAGAAATAATCGTAGAGACTTACCACATCTAAAAAGAAATCGACATGCGGTCTTTTATGTACAAAAAATCTAACTGGATGACGATCTATTGTTACTTTTACTGTAAAGTCATGAGGTGTTCCTGGTTTTACCGTATTCCTGGGCATAGCATTATGATGCGAATGTATTAGTGTTTCATCTAGATCCAATACTAATGTCTTACGTTGTACAATACTTAGGCGATGCCGTGATACCGGTGACAATGGGAAGAGTTCATATTTGACAGGTTGATACTGGAGAAACTAAAGTGGTTCATATCAGTATTTCTTTTTTTCGTTCGTTCATAATGTTTAATTAAAATGCATATACAGGAGTATAAGAGTATGTATATGTGTATATGTATGTATATGTGATAACTTAAATTCTAATAAAAGTTGAAAAGCAAAATATAAACAAAAAAATTTTCTATTCAAAAATAATAACAACAATAAAAAAAGCAACAAAAAAACATTCGAATGACTAGCGTAAATGTGAATTTGAAATGTTGATAAGAAAACTGTTTATCCGCTATTCTTTTCAAGCATTAATTATAGAAAATAAATAGTACAATACAAACAACAAAAAAATGTATTAAAAAAAAGAGGCACATGATAATTGATAAACTATTCAAGCATTACAATAGAATTTTGTAAAATACTCGTTTTCACATTAAGTGACTCCATTTAAAGCTTACGATTCCTCGCCTTAATAAATTAATATCTCAGATGGGGGAACTGCAATTTGAAAATCAATTATGCAGCCATAAAATCATTATCTAAACTTTATTTTAAAAATACTTTATTATAGATTTTCATAAAAGGATAAACGTGTTTAGAATATTGTCGGGTATACAACTCCCTTACTTCGCTGACCCTATGTAGGCTGTGTCTCACGGATTTAGTGAAAACCAATTTAATGACAATTTTTACTAATAACACCGCGCTACTATCGTTTTGCTCTCCGAGCTGCGACAGGATGTGTAAGAATGACTAGTGTGGATCATGTACATGATGAAACAAAGTGATTGGCAGTCATGCTGCACAATGTAGCAAACAATACTAATCCTAATATTGTATCCCACAAGATTTCCGTCTCTTCAATACTTATATCCAACAGTTCATTGCAACGGGCATAGATATTTCAAATGTCTAGGAATAACACTTTTGAAAAAGAATTTTTCAGGCTAAAGTTAACCCATAATAGGCACATTTTAAGAAAGCTAATTCAATAATTCATATACTGGACAGGACTGGAAATTAAAAAGGCTATATTGCTATATATAGGCAGCAACCCCTACTCATCATAGCATACGCTGCAACAGGCCGGTTGAAATCTATAAAAACCCGATTTATCCTCTCAACGTTTCTGCACCTTCTGCCTGACACATATTCCAATAAGACCATTGAGGTAGCTGATAGTAAAATTAGGATTAACCATCAAGTCTCTCTTAAAAAATGAATCTATATAGCAAGAGCATTCTTCATCTCTTTCCCGGGCATAACACTATGTGACAGAGCCCGGTATAATCGTTATTGTTGTTGCAACAGTTCTGCTGCTGTGGCCGGAAGGTTTTCCCAAGGGAAACACTGATACATGGTTGATACAGCTTTCGCTTGGTTGACAAACCTTGTCCGATGTGCGTCGACTCATTCATGAGCGTAGATCAGATTGTCATGGGAAGGCGGTATAATTGTTATAAGCTACCAACCGTAAACAGTAGCCAACAGATCAGTAAGGTCTTGTTGTGTTTTGTAAGGAACCTCTAATAAGAGTTGCTCCTCTACGGACAAGATTTTTATTTTTGTGCATATACTGCTGACAATTAAACCGTCTGAGAGATATAACCGCCATCAAGCAAAGCAGTCGAAATACATAGAAAGTGTATATTCACCTTATACTCTGCACCTGCCGCTTAGTGATTACCGTTTGAATACAACACAGGTTTTTGAAAATCTATTATTCCAGTATATGCCAATCCAAGGGTTTCTATAAAATAGTGGATTTATCATATAAAACAGTGCGCTTTTAAACTGAAGCAGATCATTGTTGGAGAAGAAGATCATTATGTTCATAATTTATTATTGAAATAATGCACCTGATATACCTCGAGGTAAATTCCTGTTACATTTTAAAGATTTTTTTTCCACATACAAGTGATTGTAGAAGAATTATAATAACATGCGTAGATAATGGCAGCATATACTACCACAAAAAAGTGTCTTTGAGTTATTATCAAGTAGATTTGACTATTCCCTGACTTAAAAACAGTAAAACATACTAAAACCCAAACATTTCTGTCTGGCTTAAGACACAAGAAAGATATTGTATACACATTGGTACGTTAATTCTAATTGGAAATTAATCAACATAAACTAAAAAGCATAAAGTATGGTTTGGTATGTTAAAGCATCAACTGATTTAACTTTTAAAAGCAAAAATAATTAAAAAAAAATAATAATAAATAAATTGAAATGAATGTTATCGAAATTATACTTACAGCTCTGACTTGACGATTGAACATAAAGCATATGCAGGTCCATACTTTTGATAATAATACCAATAATGCACGGAATTTCATTTGATCGAGGGAAAACATTGGTAAGCAGACAACTTACCAATGTACAACATAAATGTCTATGGGGAAATTGCGAAAATATAAACAATGTTTTGCTGGATCATCAAGAGACTCCAAATGATTATTTAATTCCAAACAATAATTTCTTCAATTGGTTAAACGGTTTAAAAAATCTGGTTACAATTATTTTTTCACTACAAAAAAAAAAAACAAAACACAATAAATTAATTGCAACAGAAATTAGCATCATTTGTTTAGAAATATTGATAATAAATTCATGTGATTTTATCACTAATATGAAACACAATTAAGAGATAATAAGGAACCAAAAACTAAAGGAATAAGGTGAGTGAAAGAGAGAGAAAGAGAGAGAGAGCAATAAAAATGAGAGTAACAAAAAGGAGTAAGAGAAGCGCGCGCTTAAAATACTGAATTAAAAAAAAAACGAGAAAAAAACGTTCTTAAGAATTTATCTATGTTTTGTAGAGAAATACAAACAAAAAAGAAGGCAACTAACAAAAACAAAAATACTTGCACTGTAAATCTGTATGGCATTGCAGCAATTAACAATAAAATCAATAAGAAAAAAAAACTTGTTTTCTTTTAGAACATTTTAATTTTTTGCAAAAAAATTTTAATAAATGCACATGTTTTATACGAAACTTTAAACCGTATTGTTAGCTTTCTATTATTTAATTTATTATTGATTTATAGTAATTGTGTTTAATTAACCAAAACGAAAACAACACACACTTCACAAAGTCTGCAAATAAAATACGGTTACATACGAATTTTGGTAATTTGTTTTTCTTTTTTTTTCAAGAGATAAACGCCGCTTTTTTTCTAACATGAAAAGTTTAGTGTTACCACTATTCATTTAATAAACAAAAGTCATAGTTGAACATGGAGGAGGACTTTGGAAATTTTACGGAATTACCATAATATTTTTAATTTAATAAATTTTCTTGTATAGAGGGCATATATGTTAATTGGCAGTCGAAATATTTATAGGAAAAAATAATAAACAAAGACGTTTGTAAGGCTAGCTTGCATCAATTCCTGGACTGCTTATCTCAAGCCAAACTTAAAGATTATTTGAAAAGAAAAGAAATGGGTTTTTTTTTATTTATACAGGCTATTTATGAAATTTCAGTTGTTATTGTTGTAACAGATGTTATTATTTGTTATTATGTTAACTATTATTAAAAGCTTTTAAATTGTTATTAGATTGTATGTCAACGATATAGTAAGCGCAGAAAACTAAAAACTATATCTCTTTCAAATTAATTTTCTTCCAGTTCAAAATATATAATAACGTTCCTTATATCTTTCCGAATATGCTTATTAGAGTGGTGAGGTTGGAAACGTGGCCGTAAGAATTACTTGGATCATATTATGAGATCTCGTGCAAATGGTCATCTTGCTTTGTTTTATTCTACGATTATAACAAATTGAGTATTATAATTTCATGAAAATGTGACAACATTGCATTTTAAAGAAAAAACTTTGAACCTAAGACAAGAAACTACAATACCATGCAAAATTATTAAAGCTATTTTTGTGTAATGTAATCAAAATAAAACGTCGGCAACTCTACTTTGCAGCAAAGTTAATACTTTTTGCACTCCATTAAAGAGCTTACAGCCACTTTATACTCTTTCCATTATCTCTCGCACTCTTTTCGAAAATAAGAATAAGCAGGTAAGAAAATAAGCGGTTAAATAAAATTATGATGACAATTTGCTGAATTATCAATTACATAAATTTATAGCAGAAAAACAAAAAATAAAAGTAATTCAGAATTGTTTGTGTTATTTTTTTTGTTTTGTTGAAAATATTGGCTAAAATCCAAAAACAAACCAGAAGTCTGCTACCCGTGAATTATGAAATTTCTAAATTTTGACACTCTTTCCTTTTTCAATATTTTTACACTTTCCCCTTTCAGCGTATTTTCTATATTTTTGTTTTAGTTTTTAACACTTCTCCTTTGAAAGTTTTCAAGATTTTTCTTTGACGTCGACATTCGTTATGGGCATTAATATTCGTGTACCTTTTTTCTATAAATTTCCTCGTTGTTTAAATATATATGTTCACTAAATTGTTCTTATTTTTTTATTATATTCGCACTTTAATTATATTAACAATATGGTTTTTGCTATTAGTTTTTGTTTATAAATCACTTTTTTTATAACAATCTTATAGTAAATAAATATTCACTACCCGCTTGAACTTTGCTTTTTTTTCTGCCGTGTTGCATGCATGCTTCTTCGGTGAATACAAACAACTAACGGCCTGCCAACGGCTTTAAAATTCTAGCAAAGCCACGAAGGAAAACATAAAGCCGATGAGTTTGTAAATGGTGTATATTTTTGGAGACTACAGAACATTTCCTCTTATTAAAAAATTAATATATACAGTAAAGTTCGTTTAATTATTATAGCGACTTTCCCTTTACCAATAATTTTTCATTGAAAATTAAATTATTAATTTAAATAAGTGGAGTCGGTAAAACTTTTGCTATGACTTTGTAGTTTTTTATATTTTATGAATAGTGGTGCCAATTATTTTTTATATAAATTATTGTTGCCATATTATTATATAAGTAAAGATACTATTGAGATAGGCTTAAGATTGAAACTGTGATATTATCCTCTAATTAGAAATGGAATGTGCAAATATGTGCGTGTGTAATCAGGCTATATCACAGTACCACTTTATATATGTTGTGAGGTACCTAAGATGGAGCCTGATTGGGTTTATATATATTTTTATTGAGTCAAATCGGCCTGATCTTACTGCGAGTGGATTCATTGTTCTATTTTCCTTTTACAAATGAATAAAATAATTTTTAAACATTAAAAATCTACAATCGAAAAATAGAAATTAAAAATATCAACTCTGAGTCACTGTTGGTATGGCATCACACTTTTCCTATTATACAGCGAATATTGCACTAAAACGAAGCGAAATATTATTTTGCAAACGAATAATGCTAGACTCGTGTGTAAGAAGGCGTCATTTTTTCTTTTGTAATATATTAATAAATTAGTATTAAATTTAATAAAAATAATGTCTAAAATTAATTAAATAACGTTCTAATTATGTGAACGTGTAGTGAAGAGTGTTAGAATTGAAATATTTAAAGTATTAGCAAAATTAATGATACAGAAAAAACCGGACATAAAACGAGTACATGCAAAAGCCGCAAAGGCGTTAAACCATAATTAAAGTGTATAGGAAATTTTTCATAAGAACAGAAAACAAGACAAATTTTATATATTCTTGTGACGATTTGTGTTCTTGCAAACACAAAAATACTATATAATTACACATTTTCTTCAGAAGTGTTTTGAAAACAGGCAAAATTGTGGAAAAACAGGAAAAAACACCCAAGCGGAAGAAGAAGGCTGCAGCCAGTAAAATGACTGCAGTCTTTTCGCCGCAACCACCGCCACAACAGCAGGCGGCTGGTCAACCACCTCCAGGTGGTATGATGCAACCACCGCAGTCTACAACACCCAATTCAATGCAACCGCCACAACAGCAGTCTGTCGTTGGCGGTCCTGGGCCCGGTGGTATGATGGTCCCAGGCGGAGGTGGACCAGGTGGCATGCCGCCTGTAATGGGCATGGGTGGACCTGGAGGTCCTCCTATGCAAAGAGGTCCACCAATGGGTGTAATGGGTGGACCGCCTGGTGGTCCAGAGGGTATGATGGGTGGCCCACCACCCGGCCAACATGGAGGGGGTGTACCACCGCCTCCTAGCCCAGCACATATACAAAAAATACTCGATGAGAATTGCAGAATCATACAAACCATACAAAACTTCCAGAACATTGGTAAATCGTATGAATGCACGTCGTATCATATTGCCTTGCATAGGAATCTTGTTTATTTGGCTCAACTGGCGGATCCGACAATGAACATTAATCAAATCTTGCCTCCACCTCATATTCTGCAAGCGCAAGCCAATCAACAGGGTCCTCATGGCATGATGGGCTCCGGCGGTCCTCCACCACCACAACAACAACAACCGCAGGGTGGACCACCTCCCGGTGCCCAATCACAAATGGGAGGACCGCCGGTTACTCCTGGTATGCCTCCAATGCAACATGACGGTTCAGGTCAACCACCGTCTAGCAGTCAAATGCCCCCATATGGTCAGGGTCCACCACAGCATCCTGGTATGCCTCCAAATGGCAATCAACAGCAGCAGGGTCCTCCACCAACGGGCCAGCAGCAACCAGTAGGACCTCAAGGCGGACCACCACAACAAGTTCCATACAGGGGAGGACCTCAGGGTCCCGGTCCCCAGCAACAACCTCAATCGGTGGGCGGCCCTCAGCAACAGCAATCGAATACCAATTCCACACCAGGAAGTAAGTTATCATATGTACTTCCAATTAAACTTCTTTACTGAGTATTCAAATTGTTAATCAATATCATTGTTTATCATTGCATAACATTTGCATGTGATTCGTGTTCCTTTTTTTTCTTAATCATACAGCCTCTGAAGCTTATTATTATTGTTGATTAATGTGATTAATTTTCCCAACCAATTTTAGATCAACAGCGTCCAAATAGCGGGCCATCTGGACCAGGTGTCCCACCACCTGGCCAAGGACCACCACAACAGCAGCAACAGCAACAACAACAGCAACAGCAGCAGCAACAACAAGGTCCTCCTAATCAACCTGGACCGCAGCAACCCCAACAACAGCAAGGTCCTCCACCGCCGCAACAAGGTCAATACAGAGGCGCCTATCAGCCACCACAGCAGCAGCATACCCATTACCCTGGCTATCCACCAATACAGCAGCCCCAATATCCACCTCAAGGTGGTTATCCCTACGGTCCTCCCACACATGGGTATGGCCCACCACCGCCAAACGCACAAGGAGGTTATCAACCACATGCTGGCATGCCTCCAACATCGGCGGCTAGTGGACCACCGCAACAGCATCCCTACGGCACTAGTGGTCCGGGCCAACAAGGTCCACCTAGTACTTATGCTCCGCCGCCAACTAATCAACAGCTGCCACCTGGACAGCAACCGCCTCCAGGTCAAATGTATGGACCCCCAACTGGAGGACAAGGGCCACCACCAAATCAATATGGTCCACCACAGAGTGGTAGCGGTGGTCCACCGCCAATGAGCTATGGTGGCTATGGAGCTCCACCACCAAATAACTATGGACAAGCAAGTAATGCACAACCAGGCAGCTATGGACCTCCTCCAACGAGTAGTGCGCAATCGCCATACCAGCCGTATCAGCAGGCAGGACCTGGTTCTCAGGGTTATCCAGGCCAAGGTCCTCCACCTCCTCAAGGTGGCCAGCCACCACCACAACCACCCCAACAAGCAGGTGGTCCCAATGCTCCTCCAGGCAGTGGCTATAGTTCATCACCCAGTCCTGGACAAACTCCGCCACCCAATCAACAAACAGCAGTAAGTGGAACCAATGGTCCTTCATCACAGCCATCTACCAGCGTACAGTCCACACCGCCACCAACTCTACCACCAACTAGTAGTTCCGGTACCGTTACAACAGCTGGCTCCACTCAACCACCCCCAGGTCAAGTAGGCGGTCCACCACAAGTTCCACCGCCTGGCCAAGGACCTCCGCCACCATCATCACAACAGCAACCTTCGCAAAATTATCCGCCAGCCTCGAATAGTGCACCACAATCATCAGGGCCTCAGCCAACATACTCATCTCCGCCAACCACAGGGCCCAGCGGAACACCCTCGCCCTATGGTCAACAGCCTGCCCCTGGCGCAGGTCCACCCAATACCACAGCACCACCTGCTTCTGCCAACGGAGGTCCTGGACAGGGTCCACCTCCGCCAATGGCACCAAATCAATACCAGCCACCACCTGGAACTCCGCAACCACCCTATGGAGCTCCACCACCACAGGGTTATGGACCACCACCGCCAGGTAGTGGTTATCCACAACATGGTTATCATCAGCCGCAGGGCGGTTATGGTGCAATGCCACCTCAGGGACAATATCCACCACCATCGCCACAAGGCTACCAAGGTTATCGTCCAGCTGGCGCACAACAAATGCCTCCACCGGGGGCGCCTCCACAAGGTCCACCACCGGGTGCATATTCCTATTATGGCAATCAACCGCCACAGTAATAACATCTTTTATCGATAAGTTGAATAAACATTATGATTAAACAAACTACCAACAAACAAAGGAAAATAATGGAAAATATTGAAAAGTGTATTAAAGAAAGCCTAAAACGATATGGAGCAACTAAAAAATAAGTCGTGATCATAGAATATAAAGCAGTGATATTCCATGGCCTCTAAATGCATGTTAAACCTGCTTCTACTACTACTACTACTGATATTTGTATGATGACTACTGCCGCCGTATAGTTTCAAGTTATTATTGACAACATACACTGTCTTTGTTAATAATATTATAATAACTTTTTATAATAGCGTTCGTTCTATAGTTCATAGCTTTGCTTTTTATTTGCCTCTTAAAATATTTCCTCCATTTTCATTGATTTTGTTTAGGGCTCTTCATTATGATTTGATAATGTGAATGATATGAATTAAGTTTAATTTTTAAGTAAGTTTCTCTACTCTCACGCTTTCTTATATAGTTCTTTACGACTTCTTTTGTATGTCAAATGTTAGGGTAGTCCCAGGACTTTACTTAATCCAAAATAGATTTTTTTTTTCAATTTCTCTACTAAATTTTTTTTTTGAACGTTTTACATTTAAGTCTTAAAATATACAATAAAATATAAACAAACATTTTTTTTATGTTTTTAATTAGACTTAATTTTAATTATAAAATATAATTATTTTTATAATTTAATTTCTTTTAATCTTTCTCTATTTTATTATTTTCTTTCTTTTCAAAATTGTCTTGTTAAATAGTTTTGAATTGAATTATACAATCTTGTAAACGTTTTACATTTAAGTCTTAAAATATACAATAAAATATAAACAAACATTTTTTTTATGTTTTTAATTAGACTTAATTTTAATTATAAAATATAATTATTTTTATAATTTAATTTCTTTTAATCTTTCTCTATTTTATTATTTTTCTTTCTTTTCAAAATTGTCTTGTTAAATAGTTTTGAATTGAATTATACAATCTTGTAATTTTCATTTGAATAGTGTTTTTTGACAAAGAAAGAAAATATTAAATAAGATTAAAAAAAAAAAAAATTAGTAAACTATTTACAACTATACAACAAAAAAAAAAAAAAAAACAAGAAAACAATACAACAATATTATTATGTGTCAAGTTAAAATATCAAGTTTTAAATAATTAATCCATTAAATTAAATATATAAACTAAATCACTTTTTGCTATGCATTAATCCTAAAAACAAAATCAACAAAAAAAACAAAAAAAAAAATGAAATGAAACTTAAACGAAAATTTTAGCCGTATAATTAACGAATTTTTTGTGACAGAAAACAATTAAGACATAAATAATCTAAATAAAAAATTAAAAAAAAATATATTAATTCATATTATTTTCTTTATTATAGGAATAAACAAACAGTGCAGCTCTTATACGGGTCCTACACGTTGCCATTAGTTGTTGTACGACAAGTGTTGGTTCAACTCGTTCGTTTCTCTTTTTTAAGCAATTTTACTTATAAATTGTTATTGTAGCATTGTATTGGTCCATCGCATTGAATGAAAATCAAAATTATTTGATCTCCAACAACTGACGACCACCCTGCCATTCAACACAATACTTGTTTGTACGCAATTATAAAGTTATACAACCAGTCGCAACGTGTAGGAGCTGCATTATAACTCTAGAAGTATGGATTGTATAGTAAAGCTGCCAGTTTAAAAAAAATTAAAAAAGACGTCTGAACAGTCCTTTTTTATTATCGATAACATAAGCATAATCCGTAGTAAAAATAAAAGAAATCACTGAAATGTAATGCTTTAAAAGGAAGGTACGAACATCCTCAAAAATACTAGTAAAATTTTCCATTTATAAATTTTACATCCCCTAGAAGTGGCCCTAGTATGTATAGACGTGAGCTAGTGGTTCAAAACCCAGCTAAGACATCTCAAACGAAATGAAATGTGAAAAAATATTTCTCCAACGGCAAGAAAAATCCTATCAAAACTGTCATTCTATCTCAAAGATCTCGACCAAAAGGAAATATGCTAATGTCCTGTCTTCAGATCTCTGGCAACAAATCTATTGTTCGGAGTAGATTTTAAACTGTAGGTTCTGTCACTCTTGGATAAATTAACACACAAAACATGAGTGCTGTGGGAAACTAGATCGTAATCCTGTCTAAAGGTTTGTAATGACCAATTAAGTAAGTAAGTTAGTAAGAAATCCCTCGATACGTGGTAAGACATAGCAAACTCTGCTGATCGGATGCAGAAGGAGGCTTTGAAAAACAATCATTTAAGGAGGGTGTCCTAATGTCATTATTGTATTGTCAGCAAAATACCTAGAGGTTGTTTTTGTTGGCATGGAGTAAAAAATATTCCATCTAAGTTCAGAAGAAACTAAAATCAAGGCATAAGACCTTAAAAACACTGGCATACACGACATGGAATAAGTCAAAGGAGGTAATACTCTTAACTACAAGACAAAAGGGTGCTCCATACTTAACTATGTTGTCCCTGTCTGAACCTCTCTACTCAGTGCCACCCAAGAAAGAGGATTGCAGAGGGCGCATAATAATGCGCTAAGAACGCCGACGAAATGTATGAAGACGACCAGTGCGCACCACTAGTACGAAGAAAACTAAATACTGCCAATTAGGACCAATTCCTGCTGCCATGCTGACATGCTTATCAGACCAATAAGCACCTATTGCAGGACGACCCTTCTTAACGTCAAAAACGAAAGGATATAAAAAGCTACCTTGCAGAAGTACAAACTTTGTTTCCTTCCATTGCAGATGCAATGCACAAAGGGCACGACACCAACTAGCTGAAGATTCCATAATTAGAAATTATACCATAAATAGTGTACTGAATTCAAGTGCACTTGATATGACGAAACAGGAAAAATAACTTTTCAGGATAATATGAGTGATAGGGATACTGTAGAATGCTTACATTATCAGACGGAAACTTTTTTATAACTGATCATCAGTCTATCAAAAACCTTAAATGGATATGATATGGAATGGATATGGAAATGTTTTAATTTAGAATTGCTTTTATTAATATTCTTCAAAGTCCAATTATGAAAATTCAACGATCAATTTCACCAAATACAATATCCAAAGATCCAATAATTGCCACAATATCAGCCAACATATGTTGACGTCCGACATAATCAATGGCAGCCAAGTGAGCGAAACCGGGTGCCTTTATTTTACAGCGATAAGGACGACTGGAGCCATCCGATACTAGATAAACGCCAAATTCTCCTTTCGGAGCTTCGACAGAAGTATAAGTTGAGCCGGGCGGTACATGAATACCCTGAGTAAAGAACTTGAAATGATGTATTAAAGCTTCCATTGAGCTCTTCATTTCGCGACGGCATGGTGGACAAACTTTGCAATCATCCGTTTTGATTTCACCGCGTGGCATTTGATTGATACACTGTTCCATAATATTTAAAGACTGGCGCATTTCTTCCATGCGACAGAGATAACGATCATAACAGTCTCCCTTGGTGCCAACAGGTACATCGAATTTCACCAAGTGATAGGCATCATAGGGTTGTGTTTTGCGCAAGTCCCATTTTATGCCCGAACCCCGTAACATTACACCACTAAAACCATAATTAATGGCCTCTTCTGCCGATACCACACCAATATCCGTTGTACGCAATACCCATATACGATTTTTGGTTAAAACATCTTCAATTTCATCTAAACGCTCACCATATTTTGAAATGAATTCGTATATATCATCCATTAATTTTAGCGGCATGTCTTGGGAAACACCACCCGGTCGTATATAAGCTGCATGCATGCGAGCACCCGATACTCGTTCATAGAATTCCATTAGCTTTTCACGTTCTTCAAAAAGCCAAAAGAACGGTGTTATTGCCCCTATATCGATAGCATGGCTGCTAATGGCCATTATATGATTGAGAAGACGCGTTATCTCAGCGAATAAAGTCCGTATATATTTAGCTCTTAACGGCACCTCAATGTTTAATAGTTTTTCCACTGCCAGCGAAAAGGCTTGTTCACTTGCCATCATCGATACATAGTCCAAACGATCAAAATAGGGCAAAGCTTGTATATAAGTTTTATACTCGATCAGTTTTTCTGTGCCACGATGCAGTAGACCAATATGGGGATCACAATGTATTACAGTTTCGCCATCCAATTGCAATACCAAACGCAAAACACCATGAGCAGCCGGATGTTGCGGACCAAAATTTAGTGTCAAATTTCGCACGGACTTCTCAGTCGGCAACATTTGATGATTCCAAGGTGGTAAACGCCACTTTGAGGTCACCTCATCAGGATACATGACGGGAGCAGCAAATTGTTTTAAAAACTCCGGATCCGGATACCAGGCGGCTGCATGACGTATTTGATTTTTAGTTGAACGAAATATTTTATTTTTAAAAATATTTTTTAATATTTCTTTGCCAATCAGTTGTGTTCCGTTCATTTGAAATATTTTTCCTGTACTGACTGATGCAATGTCTACTGCAAGTTTTGTGTACAAAAGTTGGCAGGTTGTAAGTGAATGTAAACAAGTGTTTGCAGAAATCTTCCCTCAAAAAGGGCTTTTGTGCAGACATTAAAAACAATTCACATATAAATTTATTTCATCAATGCTTACGGTGTTGATGTAGCTTAGAATGGAAAAGGGTAGTGACCCACTAAAATATATCGTGAAGTAAACCGGAAGGGAATAATCTTCTCGTTAGAACTTTAATCGAAAAGCATTGATCGTACCATTTACTCTACCTGAATTGTGCTAGAAAAGGAGAAATAAAAGCTAGATTGCCTATGGATTGTGCAACAGTTCAGATGAATGTGTTAAACCGCTGGCCGTAGAAATTCGAAAAGTAATAAAAATCTTACAGCCATCCTATCCAACGAAGTCCAACATAGGACCTCTCTTTACCTTACCATTTAAATTCTAAAGTCTCAAAAAAAGAACGTATTTCTATTTCGTATTATTATTTATTTCAATAACAAAAAAGGCGATAGATAATGATAAAATAAACACAAAAAGATGGAATAGTTTTGTTTGCTTTAGACTAGGTTCATACATACACAATCTTGTTAGCTTAGATTAAGCGCTACTTTATTTGTTCCGTCGCATTAACCTTCTCATTTAAATAGTTTAACTCTTCTGTAGAATGTTCGTTAGTTTTATTTTTGGATTTTCTAAGTTTTTTCATAAGTTTACCCACAAACGATTGACTGACTTCGGAGTCTTGATGTTCAACAACTATACGTTTAGTAGCAACACTATGAATCGGACCAAATGCTAAGGCTACCACAGTACAAGCCAAACAGATTACATTATATGGCATACTAAAATCGGGTGTGGGCAAAGACAGTATCAAAGTTTCAGTGCGCAACGTAAGTATGTAGGAATTCCGCGAAGCATTAAAGGAATCGGCAAAACGATACCCAGACAATGGTATCGATGAGTAATTACGAGCTATAGGCAATTGGGTAGTTATAACAGCTGAGCCCACATAATGGCCATGATTGGCATCTGGTGGATATTCCAACCATTTCAGAAATATGTAATCAAAGTCAAAAGATATTTCCACCGAGGTCTTCCCAGGCAATTTAAAAGCCAATTCCAAGTAATAAGGCCTTTCTCGTTGTACGCCAGGATGGTAGTTTACAATTTTAGGCTCAATCAGCTCTCCAGTTAGACGATTACGTATTTTAAGCGTATGCATATAGATGGGCATATACCAGGGTATATTTTCCTGCAGTATTATGGGTAAATTGTTATAATGGGTATTGGTTAAATGAGTAATAACTTTTCCCTTCTCCTGGCCATAGCCAACTATATAACGATGCGTTAATAACGGTGGCGGTGAAGTTATAAGCACCGTATTTTGCGGCTTACGCAATACCCAGGCTATATTAAAAAGTCTTGATTCTCTGGATGCTTGCATGTCGTATACTCCATACTGGCTGGTATAGCCTCCTCGTGTTGAGGTGGTATTATAGTTAGGCAAAGGTGTCATTTCGTATGGCAAAGGCGTATGTAAGTTAACGTATATTTTACTTGAATCCGCCAAAGCACAATAGCCATTCAGACCTTGTCCAAACATGCGACGCAAGGAAAAATCATAATCATTAGCAGAGCCCAATAATTTGGGATCGTATACCAAGTTAGCGGACTCTATAAGTTCCATTATACATTCATTTTTATTATTGCACAGTGTACGCACTTTTATAGCCAACGAATGATAGTTGGTGTTGTGAACATTACCCGAATTAAGCAGTGAGGCAAAACCATGTTTACTGTTACAAGGCAATAGCTTTTTCCATGGCGTTAAATTTTCCGTACAAACAATTTCACGCGGTAAACTGGAATATCTTATGTGGCGGTTGACAGTGTTACTCGTAGAGCCTACAAACTGTGGTTGGAAACCATATTTGGGTATTATTGTGTTAGTGTTATCCATAAAATTTAACGACGCACATAGTATGCCTGAAAAAGTACTCGTCACTCTCTGCCACTGCTCATCCACCGAAGTTTCGGTTAGATTTTCACCAGCAAACCATGCCCAAGCTTCAGCTCCAGGCGCATTATCGACAATAGGATAACCCCACGACTCGTAACGCCATAGGCCTTGCGTCAGCGATATATGAAATTCTTTAACATCCGACTGCAAAAGTATTTCCGCAATAGATCTGGGTATTAGTCTAGTATTATGCACTGTAAAGTAGAATAGTTTGTGTGTTAAATTCGCCTTAATCTTATCAGCAAAGTATAAACATTAATAAATTAACAATAACAAATTGAATGATTGATGACAAACTAAAACATTCCATTGTAGATACATAAGTTTGTACCGTCAACATCTTCAATTCTTAGATGATTTCACTGTGCTTCACACGAAGTAGAGCATTCTACTCAGATGCAAGTCAAATTCAACATTCTTCCGACTGGAGCAGTTTAAAGACTTTCAATTATAAGACTTTCAGCACATCAATTATCAGATTCTACATCAAAAATTCCTGGCCACCTTACAGGCGTTTCTAAATGATCCATATTGCCTATATATTGCTATACCGTCCAATCAACATCCATTTGGTTCGAAGCAGACCATTGTATCGACACATGAACATGCAGGCATTTAAGGTAATATATCTACTATTCTTGGATAGTCAAAGGCAAGCGCAATAGTTGCATAACTGCACCAGAAATTAGTTAGCTGGCGAAACTATGACCATAGGAGCGTTATAAACAACCTCGGGGTACAACTGCACGATGAGATATCGAGTACGGAACAATTTAAGCAGCACTAAACAGCTACAGACACAACAAAGTAGTTTTCAACGAACTCCTTCCTACGATTTCAAACAGAGAGCGGTAACTACGTTGTGTAATGGGAACTGACTCGCCCCGTTTTGTGTACCAGAAAAGAATAACTCAATACCGTATAAACATACATAAATATTTGGCCATTACAACCCCTCTGTCAGGATTACGATCCAACTTCGCATGTGTTAATTTTATACATGGGTAGCGGGACCTACAGTTTTAAATCGACTTCGAATGACAGATTTTTTTCAATGAGTTATTAATGACAAAATACACCCTATTTAACTATCGATTAAGGATAACCGAAATGACTCAAATTCTCCCTCTACCCTAACCATCTGATATATCATAAGGTGGCATGTTAATATTTATGTTGTGTTCTAGAGAAAGAGCTTTTTCAAACATGAGGCTTAAAAGGGGTGCATGCAAGCAGATTTCCTCTTTTAGCAGGGGTTACAATAACAAAAAAAGAATAAGAATATTGCTCTCTTACACTTCTGTAGACCTAAGTACGTTGAAAGGTTGCTGAAAAGTGACTTACTGGATTAACTAGTTAATCTAACAATAAAACATCGAATTAAATCGGGGATAGCGTAGCTAGATTAATTTGCTAAAGAACTGTCTAGTCCTAGACTCTAATACATACTGAGACTTAGAAATTGTTCGGATTTTTAAATTGTTTAACCTTGTAACATCCATTACAGTTTAGTTTGTATACGGGAAACTAACCTCTTTATATTCCTCGTACCTCATACAATTTATGAAATCTTTGGAATATTCTTTTCTCATAAAAATACATGTTCATTCACTTATTATCAAAAACATAGAATATAATTTCCGGGTGCTGTTTGACCGAAATAATACTTAAACATTGTGATAATCTTACAATATCTAATCTACATAAGTTTTTTTACTTCTAATGCATACATACATAGTTATATACTTACAATTATTTCTCTGACCATAGGACCATCTAGTTGTAAATTGAAAATATGTGTTAATAAATCCAGATGCCAATGGTTGCACCACCAATTCTTCATGATATTCTTCATTTTTGTTTTTGGACGATTTTGGTGTCACTGATTCTGTTGAAGATTTTTTTGTTATTGTTTCTTCTAATACTGTATCTGTGTTATTTAATTCTTCTGCTTTTAGAAGATTAAAGCTTATTATTAAAATAAATACAACATAAAAACTAGTTTTTGTCATTTTTTAATTGCTGTTTAATAATTAAAGGAAAAATGCATCACAAAACTAACTTCTTTTAATTAATTATCGGCCAATAAAATGTATTTAAATGTCAGGAAATTAGTGTTGCCATAGGTAAACAAAAAAAAAACCAGGGTTATTATTAAAGTAAAAGCAGAGTTGAATTTTATTTTTATTAATTTAAATAATTATTTAATAATTCAAATAATAACTAACTAACTGGAAACAGTTAATTTCCTCTAGGAGACCATGCAAATCTAGCCCAATATGGATATGTACGGAACTAAAAAATGATGTTAGGTCTGAATAGACTCCATCTTAGGGACCTTTAACAGTTATAATAGATTCGCATGCATAAAATGGAGGAAACATAAAATAATTGAATTATTATCTATTTTTCTGGTAAAAAAAAGTGGCATTAATGATTTTCACATGCTGTTATTGTGACGAATTTATTATTATTTAAAATTAACGGTACTAATGCTGCCATATCACTTATCTTTCGCTTTAAAGTAAGAAGCCAAAGTTACCAATTTATGAACAAATTTAAAAACAATAAAACGGCTGAATCAATAAGTAAAAGAGAGATAACTATAGCAAGCAATTATGCTTTTTTTCTCTTGCTGTAGATGTCACTGTTGTTTATTTTGATGAAATTTTTGCAAACAACAAAGACAATTCCTATACGAAAAATTTCAAGGAATTTTAGTGTTTCAACGACTACGAGGGAAGCATTAAAAACCAAAAGAGGAAATATCGATGGGTCTAATGAAAACCAAAATATCACGCGGGTTGAGGGTTTTTTATATTGTAGTATTTAAGAGTTGATACATTTAGTAGTATTTTTTTTTTTTATAAAGATCCATTGAAACATTCAAGCATTGAAAAAAATAATAAAAGGTAGCCATAATAATAAATAAAACAATTTTATAATGCTTTATTTAAACAAATTTATTGTAACTCTTTATTGATGTTTAATAATTAGAATTAAAACAGCACAAGTTCACTGCTAAACAGCTAATATTTTTATAAATATAATAAAACTTAGTTTATGTTTGAGTTATAAATTTTATTTAAAACATAGAAAATGGATTTGCGTAAATTAAATTTAATTCTCTCGTGTCATAATTTGTTTCATTTCATTGTTTTTATTGTAGGTTAAATACTATTTTCGTCCTCTTTTATATTGTTTATTCAGCACAGTACTTTCGGTTACAACCCTGTGTATCTTAGCTGATTAGCTGAAAACATTACAATTCAGTTAATCGCTATACATTTCTTCATGTGAATGCAAAGTACAAAATGGCTGTAGCACTTGCGACGACGTTGTGTTTCGTTGTCGTTCGTTGCCAGTTGTGTGTCGTAAGTGCGCTCGCGTAAAAATTATTATTTTTTTCTTGATTTAATATATAAAAAATTACATATATATATATATATATAATTAAAACACATTAACAAAAGAGAGAGAAGAGAGGCGAAAGAGAAGAAAATAAGAGCAAAAATAAAGAGAATTTTTTTTTGATTGATTGAAGAAAAAAAATTTTTTTGCAATAATTAAATGAAATTTAATGAAAATTTACAAAAATCAAACACGTTTTTATGCAAATTTATGATTTTTTTAAAACTTTTTTTGGTATTTTAATGAAAAAGAACAAACATACACACACTATTTGTTGAAACACTAGAGAGCACACACGCAGAGAGGCCGACAAGCAGCAATAGAAAATATTTTTATTAAAAAAAAATTTTCAAGTGTGAAAAAATAAAAAAATTATGATTGATATCTCTTAAAATAATGAAATATTTTTAGCCTTTTGAACTTTGATATATTTTTTTGTCTTAGTTTCCTAAAATATTAAATAATTGTCTTCTTTTTATAATTAAAACTTCTTTTTTTAACAAACAAAAGGAAAGTAGGAAAATATATTAAAAAAAAAAAGAAATTCACCGTAAATTTTATGTTACGAACTAATGATTAATATTGAGAAGAAGAAGCAACAACACAGCAAGTAACAAGAAAAAAAAATCGTTCGGTTTTCTTCTATGTGCTATTGTTCGATTCGCGTAGACTAGCTGTGGTAATGGCTTGTTAGCTTCGCACGATATTTTAACGTCGCGTAACGCCGCTGAGGCAAAAATTCAACTGTCTACCTAAAGTAAACGCTCGTTTGTTCGTTGCTCGTTAGTGAATAGAGTATATACTCTCATATTAAAACGGTAAAAACAAAAACAATAAATACACGATTTGTTCAACTTCGTCGTACATGAATACAACGATATACTGTCGTATCAAAAAAGAAACCAAAAATCTATTTAGAAACGAAAACAAGAAACCTGCTACAAAAGAGAGGTGTGTGTGCAAAATCAAAATCAAATAATTTCTTTGGAAAATACCAGAGAGAGTGAGAGAAGAGAAATAGAGAGAGAAAGTTACAAAAAAGAGTGAGCAGAAATTAAAAAGTGTATTGTGAAAAAGAGAATAATAAAGAGCAAATTTCTTGCTAAGCAAAAATATTCTCTGTTTGATGTGAGGGAGAGAGAAAGAGTTAATTAAAATACTACCAAATAAATTATTTATAAAATGTACTGTTATTTGTAAGTTTATTTTTAAAATTAAAAACAACAACAACATTTAGCAAGTATTTGTCAAAAGATAAATCATTTGAAATAAAAATTAAAGACTAAAACAATTCTTAATTGTTATATTGTGTAAAACAAGAAAATTAAAAAAAAACAAGAACGGATATAAGGCTGGAATTTTAGCTTTATAAATTTTTATTCATACTACACTCCTGGGCTACTACTGTTTTTGCTGAGGTCATACAAATCCCACAGATCTCACAGCTTTGTTCGAAAGCAAAAAAGGTGATTTATTTTAATTTTTTTTCTTTCTTTTACAATGTATTTAAGATATTTAGTAGACATACTATTTTGTAAAGTATTTTAAAAACAACAACATTAATATTGTATTTGTTAAGAAATATTTAAATTCAATAAAAGAAGAAAATTAATTAAAAAAACCAAAAAGAATTTTATGCCCTTCTTAATTATAACTTACAATTTATAAGTCAGTGAGATAGAGAACAATACAAACGAAACGAAAATTATTCATTTATTATGAAGAATTTTGTGTGTGTGTGTGTGTGCTTATGTGTTTATTTCAGTTCTCTCCACTAAACACCAAAAGATTGCTCTCTTCGCATTAAGTTCTCTCTGTGACTCGGTGTTTTTTTTTCTTCTACAATAATGATTTTATTATGCTCTCATTTCCCCATTGTTATTGTGCTCATTCTTTTGTAGCTCTCGCTCTAATTTTTGTTTGCTCGTTCTTTATAATGGCAAATTAAAATCTCTCATACAATGACTTAACAACAACAACAGCAATTGCATTTTGTTTTTGTTTTATATCTTTTTTTATTTTCTTTTGTTCTTAATTTATTTTGACATTTCTTCCGTTTCACATTGTGTTCTATTCTTTTGAATTGCTTTACTGCTATTTTCACAATGCTTTTCTGTTCAGTGCATATGTATGTTTACATACACACATAGTTTTTTCAAAATTTTGTTTTTAATTTTTATAAAGTTTTCCCTATTAGTGTGCTTCAGTTTTTCCTCTTTTTTTATAAAAAAAATTTATGATGTAATAAATAGATGATGTAATTTAAATCTTCAAAGTGCAAAAAGTCCAAAAATTTATACTCTTTAGTTATATGTACACTGTGCTGCATTTCATATAGGCAAGCAAGATTTGTTTTTATTTCCAGTGATAAATTTCCCATTTGTTTGTTATTGTTACATATTTAGCAATGATTCAGCAGTTGTTTATGTAAATAAAATTATTGAAATTAACCTTGATTTGTTTATGAAATAACTACACTTAGTAATTTATTTGTCAAAATTAATCTTAATAAAATTGGTCTCATTTTATCTTAAAATAAACTTACCAGGTGTTTGTTTTTCGTATGCAATAATTAAGAACATTCCTAAATTTTGAAACGAAATGCCCCAAAAAGTACATTAACAACTGCAGCGCAGGACAAAACTTTAACTGTTGCTGCAATTTTGTGGTTGAAGTTTTATATTAACTTCTCGCCACAGTTCCTAGATATTATTTTTATCTTTTTCTTGTGTGGTTTAAAATACCATTCAATTAATCTGAATACCCCATTACTTTATAAATAATTTATCAGGTTTTTTCCTTTTAATATTAAATTTTTATGAAGTTACGGTTTACAGTAGCGTAATCTTTGCTCCGGCAAATATTTTTACCGCTTGCATGCAGTGAAAAAATGGAAGTTACCAAACAATGCCTGATACGTTACGAAATTTTTAAAGGAGTCTCTGGTGGGTATGTAAATCGTAAACCCGACCCTTGCAGATTAGCACACTACTCACTAGGCTACTGGGGCACAGTTAAACTTTTTGGATATTCAAAGACCCATTAGATACAAATATGTAGATTTGTGTTACCCTGCTCTTAAATAACTAAATTATTCCATAATTAATATTTGCCATCGACAAAAACATATTTCATAACTCTTGCCATTTTTTTATTATAAATTTCAAGACAAAAAAAACGTTACTATGATTGACAGAATTTATTGGTTACATTTGAAAAACAAACGTCTGGCAACCTCTATTGCAGTAGAGCAAGACGCGCCAGCCAAGTAATAATGGCACCAAGTGAATTTTTTTTTTTTGCTTTTTACACGATGTTTAAAATAATTTTTGCACTAAATTTGCACAAAGAAATTAAAATATACTCTTAAAAATGTGAATAAATGTAAACAATCGTAAATAAAGAAATTTCTCTGTTCATTTACTACGTTTTGAGGTGAGTATGAAAAATTTGTGAAAAAATAAACGCGAAATACAATTGCAAAATTAAAGCTCAAGAAAAAAAAAGAAGCTACAACAATAAAAATTCACTAAAGGAAAGTTGAGAAAAAAAATTATGAAGAACAAACGAAGGGAGAGGCAGCAGACAACAACGTAAGGTAGATAGCGAAAGAAGATGAAAGTGATGATATGTTGAGTTTAATTACAGGCAAATTTAAATTAGATTAACTTTTATCGCCAACAACATTTTCTTTTTTTGCTTTTGTCAATAGCAGTTATTTATGAAAAACTTTACGATAAAATTCGTGAGTACTTGTAAATATTAATAAGGCCTGCCTACTATTTAGAGAACAACTAGGGTGTATATTTTTTTTCCTTTTCCTTCATGACGTCATTTACGAAATGATGCACTTGTTATTCAAAGAAAATCTTTATTGAGTCACATTTTCTATGGCGTTTAAAAAACAAATTTATTTACATAAATACATGAAATTCCACACTGTCATTTACAATGATGGTGTAGAAAAAGCTTACCACTACACATACTTATTACGTTCATTTTTTTTTTGTTGTTGTGATATTTATTAACATTACGAAAACCAAAAACGGAAGAAAATAAAATAAAAAAATTATAAACACAAGCATTTTTCTATTTAACACACATCATGTGTCTCTATCCCCCTTGTTCGTACTACTCTCTTTAAACGGTTGATTTTGCTTTCTTGATATTTTTAAATTTGAAAAGACTCTTGTTTGTTCCCTTTTCCCTTCAAAATATTAACACCTTAAAGCTCTCCTTTTTATTTTTTTGAATATCTTCCTCTAGTTGTATTTTTAATGCCGAATAATATTACACTAGAAATAAACAAACAAAAAAAAAAGCGAAAATTGCTTCTTCACACCACTGAAATGCGTTTTCTATATAAGTGTGTATAGAAAAGAAAAAAGCTATTGGCAAAAGAGTATGGCAAGGGTATGGGGAAATTATAAACAAAACAAAAGAATGTCTACTTATGATGCATGTGTGTGTGAATATTATTGCCTGTGTTCATTTCTGCTAGTGCTGTTTCTTCTTCTTTTATATTTGATATTGTTGTTGTTATTGTAATTGTCGTCGTTTTCGCTCCCCATACGTATACCAACAACAACAATATTTATGACGAATAAAAAATTTTTTTCTTATTTTTTTTTAAGTAAATGGCGACCACGCCGTTTTTATATTCGTTGAACATCGTATACAGTGCCAGCTTTTTATCGTTGATGTTTTTGTAGAGAGCTGCTGGCATAGCAGCTAAAGACTAAAAATTATGAACGTACATTTACTCAACGGAACATCGAAAAATCACAAAAACATATGCATATTGTTATTGTTATATTCCCACCACGATAAACTTGAAACAAAAACGAGCAATAAACACGACGAACTGCAAACGAGTTTCTAGATTTTCTCTCCCATTAGTATGCGTGTGAACTCTCTTACATTTTTAGTGTGCTGCTCTCTTATTTGTTTTAATTTTTAAATTCTTTTTTTAATTACGCTCTCAAATTCTTTCGCTCTGTCTTAAAATACTTTTTATTAAAGAGTATTTTTGTTACCGTGTCGTAGATTTTTTTTGATATTAAAAGAAAAATTCATATTTGTTTTAGACTTTATAACGTTTTAACATACGTTATGTACATAATTTATTTGTATATACCATATATATTTATTTTTTTTAATATTATTTTGATTATCTTATACGAAAAGTAGTGAGTTATAATATAATTATAGCGATTTAAGTTTTCCTAAAAGGCAACATGCTTAGTGATTTATTATTTGTAATTAAACCTAAACCAACAACAAGGGAATGCTGAAATCGATAGTGTGTTTGGCGAGTGTCTGCTAATTTTTTTTCGCTCGCCTCTGTGTTTTTGGTTTACCTTCAGATTTATAGGTCGCCTTGTAATGAAAATAATTGTTTTTAACTATTTCTTTTGAGGAAAATTGTTTAAATAAATAATTTCTTAAATTAATTACAGTTTTTTTCAATACTTCCTTCAAGTATTCAATAAAAAAAGCATTCTAAAAATATAGCTTTGTCGACATTATTTTTTGATTCTCCTGTTCTGTTTTGCTTTTTAGCATTTGACTCATAAAAAATAGCCCCAAAATAGTCAAATAAAAATATAACATTCGTTATAAAATGCACAAACAAAAATAGGAGAGAATTTAATATCAAAGCTTGCTCTCTCTCTGTCTCTCTCTGTCACTCTCTCTCGGTCCTCGGAAAATGACAAACGACGAACAAATGTTTTTCGTTTTTTTGTTTTTAAAGGAGAACCAAGAGAATTAAATTTTTATTTCGTCTCTAAAATGGTACATGTTACAAAAATAACAATGTGGTTAGTAAATAAATTAGGCAAAAGCACACATAAAAATTATATTTTATATAGTATGTGTGTGTGTGTGTATGTATGTATGTACATATATACTGTGTTTAATGGTCGTGTGTTGTTTAATTGATTAGTACTTGAGAGATTATTAAAAAACAAATGCACAGAAACAACACTGCATGCAAAGTAAATAGATAAACTATGAATATAAATATAAACAATGCAAAAATGAGAAATAATTATACATGTGTTCATGCATGCATACATATGCATAAGCACTTGTACTACACCCATCTAAAGCTACTTGTGTCGACAAAAAGTGTTGCTACACTTATAAAAATTGTTGTTTCTGTTATTGCCCGACGTTCTTAGCCAATCCCTTAGATTTAGTGTACACACTCTAGGAATCTAACGACTGCTTTACTTAGTTTTGCTATCGATAAAAATACGTACATACGTTTCCATTCGATATATTCTAATAACAGATACGGACAGCGATAATCTTTATAGCCATAATTTCAACTTGAATAGCACTACAGTAAATGGATATGGCAAGGGTTAATCTAAGATTTAGGTGTTCTGAAAAGATTTTACATTTGACTTTGTCGCGTAATCTGGATCCATTACTGAATGTTCGAATAACGTTCTGTGGGAAATGTAAATCATTGTCATATAAGGATATATTAGGTATATTAGTTGTAAAACCAGTATTGAAAGCGGATTCAGGTATTATGTAGAAAATAGGTGTATTTAGATCAACTATAGCCATATATGGTGAATAAACTTCAAGATTTTTACTATGATTCTCTGGCAAGTATACTCGGTTAGGCAACTTCTTGAACCTAATTGTTGATTTGTTATTGTCTATTCAATTCCTTTCGATCGTAGTCTTTCTATGTGGATTTTTTATTGACAAAGTTTTTTTTTGTTAAATTTTCAGTGTGGTCAGATTTTTACAGAAAAGAAAAAAATAATTTGTTGCATGGCTCTCTATTTATTAAATTAAACCGCAATATACAGTTCGTTTTCTTTTACAAATTGAGCTCTTTGTGGCACCATTTTAATTTTTAAACCACAATGATTTACTGAAATATTTAATTTCAAACTTCAACTATTTTTTTATCAGCAATAGTTTAATATTACAATAAATATTAAAATTGTTAAAGAAAAAGAATTATAAACAAAAAAAAAACGTGTATTTTTTATTGCGATAAAGTTCCCAGAAAACACATGTTTTGCTAATTCCTTATCAATGGACCATACACACACATACATGCACTCTCAGATTTGTATTAACGAACTATTCGTGGGAGAGAGAAAATGATTAAGCAAAATATCAAAGAGTAACAAACGATAAACACACATACTCCCATCCATGCATTCATATGTACCATATTGTGTATTTTATTATCGTGGTACTATTGGAAATTATAAAACAAAAACAATAAATTTGTTTTTATTGTTAAATAAAAAAGAAAATTTTATTGTTTTTGTTATAAATTAAACAATTTGAAAAATAATGTGGGTTTGTTTTCAACCGTAACAACAACAACAACAATAATAATGAAGTTAGCAGCGGTGACTAAATTCAAGTTCAACAAACACTCGTAATAATATTTTTATTGTTTTTCATGTAAGAACAGACACACAGTTACATGCACACACAGACTAATCGATAAAAACAGAAGTAGAAATGATTAGGAGGCACACGATTGTCTTTACTCATCCAATAACAAAGAAGTAATATCAACTACGCCAAGCACATTGCGTTTAATGATTTCGTAAACCATCACCAATACCATCAAACTAACCCTAACTAACTAACAAGTGGAAAATTTTTTTCTATTTCAAATCAAACACTATTATTGTTTGTAAATTAAATAAATATCGTATAGTATTATAAAATTAAAGACTTCGATTTAAAATCATTGCTTTAAAACCAATAAATCGCTCTATTACACTCGATTTCCGTTTTTGGTGAAATGAATGGGGTATGAAATATACAATCCACTTTGTTATGACATTTTAATTGCTGGGTTGTTGTGTGTGTCATTAAAATTAAATTATAATAATAATAGAGTCATTAATGAAATTTAATGGATCACAACTATTGCCAATATAAGCAGCCACCTAATTGCATTTGTCATGGTTTTTATATCTTCAAGACTTCAAGAAAGCATTTGAAAAACTAAATTACCTTCTGTTTTATATAACATTGGCATCATTGTCTAAAACGACTCAAAAGAGAAGAATGCGCAATGAAAAATGATTACCGATCTTAATTTATTGCATTAACAGTTCTAAATCTCTCATTTTAGAGTCATGAAACCATCATATTTTCAAAGTTGAGAACATTTGGAAACATTGACCACAGGAAGGCACGGTGTACATCCACAAGGAAGTTCCGAATACATATGTACTACGAACAGCCACGTATGGACATATAGTAGAAAACATTGCCAGCAACTCTGAATAGATTTGAAGGGTCCTAGAATACACGGCTTTGGATCACAGTATTCATGTACTGCGAATGTTGAATTACTCAGTCATGCTGTTAAGATGCCTGCGGCAGTTGATTTAGAGTCTTTATAGGCGCCTAATCATTCGAAATTATGCTAATAACTCTTCAGATGATATCACTGTTTCCAATAATCGCCACAGCAGCCTGTATACCTGATACCTCCGCTTGGAAGACATTGCTGCGCAAAGCTACCGTCACTTACAGCTTCATTCAACTGTAAAAATCTTAACAATGCCGTTGGCAGGGTGCGATTCCCTTCCATCCGCAATGGTTTTTCAGGACTTCTTTGAACAATCAATGCGTCATCGCATAGCCAATGTTCTCCTAAGTTCCCAATGATGTATGAATTTTCGAGTGATTAATATTTGAATTGTGCCTCTTCATTAAATGTGCAGTGGAAGTAGATTAAAATTCGTTAGTTTTAGAGTTTCAGTCTCAATCAACAGAGCGACGGGCGAGCAGATGAGCCGCTCATTATTCTGAATTCCTCATCTCTTTCTAGAATTTGCTCACGATTTACATCGTAACAGAAAATACAACGCTAGTGTACAAAACTTTTACAAAAGGGATAGCGAATGTCGTCGGGTAATAGATAACCTTGAAGATTATCATTAAAAAAATTCAAAACAATAATAAAATGCAACAAAATACATCGTAATTGCTGGATGATGTATTTTACAGTCTTAAATAAATATTTTTACGTTAACTTAAACGTCTATTACGTCAAAGAAGTCTCCTTAAATCAGTACAAAAAATAAATTTTTTCTTATTTTTATTTCATTTTTTTTTTCTGCTAAGAAAACAAACATTTTCGGACACGTGACTTAATTTCTTAACTTCTACGCCATTTCGAAAACCTTTTGCTTTGCGAAACACAAATAATCATAAGAAAACAATTTGTTACGCATTCAAAGCACTTGGCAACATGGCGGGCTGTCAACTAGCAAATGGAAATAATTGCGTCTGAAGAGATCAACTGTTATTTGTTTTTGGGGGAGGCGATAGACAGACTGATACTATTCACATATATACCCATACAATGTTGCATATGTATACAATTTATTTAAATTATTTATTAATTAAATATACAATGCTAATCATAATAGCTAACAGTTACACAAACACACACATAACTTATACTGTTTGTGTGTGTAAATTCCAAAAAAAATATTGAAGACCATTAACGTAGCCAACTGTGAGAAATAGAGAGTGAGCAAAAGAGAGATGTTGAAAGAGAGTAATAAGAAAAAATGCAAATAAAATTAATAATAATAATAATGACATATTAAACGTTTGTATACAATATAACATAGTGATTGCACTTATAAGTGCAAATACAGTGCTAGGCAAAACAATAGTACCATCTAGAATGATTTATGTGTGAAACGAATTTCCATTTCATGGTTAAACAGCACGAAATCGAATTATTTCTGAAATTAATCATTCATTACCGGCGATGAGATGTGCTAATAATGTCCGATAAAGTTCATGGACAAAGCTTCGCACACGGTAGTGAAGGCAGGAGTGATACAAAAAATGGTGCTGTGTGTTTAATAGATATTCATTGTGAGCTTTTACAATCTGACCAAACTATTAGATTTGATCTAAGAGAACTGTATGGGTTGAGTAGAAACCTGACTGGTAATGATCACCATATTCCTGACTTGTGAGGAGTTAGCTGAATGTCGTATGTGGTTTACGGGAAATAATTTTGTCGATAGCCGTTGTTAAGGATCTCCTGAGACGGTTGGCTTTTTCTGCGCTCTCATACGTAATGTAGTCGTATTTCTTTTGTTTACTGCCTTTTCGTACTTCATTTCCGCTTTTTCCCTGTTTCTATATCTTTGCTTATCTATTTTTATGACGAATACAACTTTGCAGTCATCAAGAATTATTTTGTAGACTTTTTTGAAGCTTTTGTCGATCCTTGGTACTCATTTTGCATTGTTTAAACTTAGCAAATTACTTCTCATCAATTGTTTCTCAAGCCAAGAAAAATTTACTGCTTTATTAAAGTACTTTTGGTATTAATTTCTTCCAATTAACAAAGGTTGGTTTCACTTAAAATTTTTATCTCATAAACTAATAGTACAGACCAACTGTTAAACGCTGTAGTAAGTTAGCTTAGCAGCTAGGGATATTGTATGTTGAATTAGGTTTTTTAAAAATCCGAAATTTTTCTAAATATGGATGGTGTCAGCATCTCTGTATTACTATACCCCATTATCACGTACCCCATATGCACGTCTTAGTTCACATGCTACCTACATTCATAGAAAGAAAAATTAAATCAATATTATAATGTGGTCTGCATATTAATATTTATATACATACATATGTATATATATACGTACTTACATTTATATGCATATACGAGTATAAATGTGTTTTAAAAAATGTAAGAATAATGCATTTCCGCTCACGTTTCTTTAACAAAAGAATCTTTATGCTTATTTTTATTGTTTATTATTATTGTATTATTCCTCGGAAAAGCTAAATTTACATACCAAAAAAAAAAAACAAACTAATTGACCCCATTATCATGGGGAGGGCATCCGTGAAATCGTTTAAATTGTAGGCGATCTATTACAACTTCTTTTTATTCCGTATTATTATTATTATGATATTTTTTTCTGATTTAAAAACTTATGCTGACCTATCTGACCTACTTTAAACGTTTTATTTTCAATTAGAAGATTAAACAAACTATCCTCACCTTATCAAAATGGCTTTATGAGTATGCAAAATTTATGAGTATGGTCAAAACGCTGGCAATTTTGCGAGTCCAATAGTGGCCAATATTGTGTTTAGACGAAGTACTTTTGACAAATTCTATCGCATTAGACAGTGAGTAGAGTAGATCTACATCCTTTTCAAATTTTGTTGTCAGCCCGTCTAAACTCTATCTTCTTCAATGTCTACCCATATATCAAGATCGTTACCGTAACTAAAGCCTAATGTACCATAGACTCTTCTGCAGAAGAGGCACACCAAGAAATGATCCCTTAGTTAAGCATCTCCACAGATAGGGTAGTAAACGTAATATTCTGTTCCTAAGCCTTAATAATGACACAATGTGGGTTAATATCCGGTTATCAAAGACACGATTGGTTCATATTGCTCCTAGCAATCTTGTTAACTAATCACTGTATTTACTTGCAAGATGGAGCCATAATTGCCTCAATATCAAGCAAGTCATTCCTGGTCTGCATCAGTTATTACGGATAAATTGGAGTCTATAGGACAGATCATAGTAAAACAGTCTAAGAGTTTAATGATGTAATATTTAGTTAGTGGCGATAGAATATCCTAAAAATAATCCCTTTGTGGAAATTATTTGCTGTTAACAGAATAGTCTTTGCCTGAGTTATGACATACATATACTCTCGTGTATTCTGTAGAGAAGTGTACTCTCTCTAGAAAGTTCACTAGATACGCAATTACCCGGAATTTGTCTGTGGCGAGGAACTCGGATTGCAATTTTGTTCGAGTGGTTCCAAGTGATTTGCGGTGAAGTAATAAGCTCCTGAACAATTCATACAATGCTTACATATTGGTGCCTCTTTAACGGCCACAAAAATAGTTTACATTATCAGCAGCCTGAAGTTCCAGCATTAAATTAAAAGCCCCGGCATTTTATCTCTCTAAAAAGAAAATTGGGGATTCACCATTTACGGACGAATTCACAGTTTTTTTTATATACCTTCTGTATGTGATTCTTTTTGAAGTGCTTAGTGCTAATCTTTAACCACAAACTTGCAATTTCCTGTTCTGTGTACACACATACATTGTGTTGTAATAAAAACAAACAAAAACATTTTGATTTATCAACCACATATTAACTGTTAACAAAAATTCCTTAACGATACAAAAAAGAAAAAAAACAACAATTCAAGTATTAAAATTATGCCTGCCTGCCTTAATCATCTTTTATCACTTCCCCACTTACCATCACCCCACACACATTCAATTTTCTTGCCTTCCTTTGTTGTTTAAGTTTATTTCTCATTGTGTATGTACCCATACACTCACTTCACCTCCTCTACCCCTTTTTCTTTTACGCAGTTATCGTATTTATTTTAATGACAATAACAAAAGCTAAAAAGAACACACGCAAAAGAACAAAGTTATTATACGGTATAATGATGACATACTTTACAAACAACAACATTAAAAAAAAAAAAGAGAAAAAATACCTACAATAACAACAACAACTATGTTGGTTTTTTCACTACTTAAATTATTTTGTTAATATGTGTTGTTTTGGGCACTGCCTACCAATTTTGTTTGTTTTCTTTATTTATTTTCTTTTTGTTACATTTTGAAGTTTTTTTTTTTTGTTTTATTTCTCTGGGTTTCTTTATAAAGTTTTTGATAAAGAGAGTTAGAGTGTGGCTATGAGCGCCAAAGTGGAAGAGAGAGAGTAAGATAATAAAAATGTAAACAAAAGAGTCTCTTTCTCATTTAAAAAATGAAATACTTGGTGTTGTATTAAAAGAAATTTCAAGAAAACTACGCTATACGACGCCATCAAAAAGAAAGTAAAAGTTTTATTTAAAATTTTATTTTTTTTTCTTTCTTTTTTCTTTTCTTAATGGAAATTTTTTCATTTTTTTATTCAGTATTATTAATACGATAAATTTAATAAAGAAAAGCTATTGGATTAAAACGGAATGTATACGTCCATTTGAAAATGATTTTTATTGTGATTCTAAACAAAAATAAATCAACCGTGGGCTATAAACAAAAGGGAAAAGGGTGTTTTCTATTTTAAAAGACAAAGAAACTTCCAGTAAAATTCAGTGTGAGAGGGCTATACCAACACCTCGGCGGCATAGATTAAGCCGCAGACATCTGCCGGCTGTCACAAGCTTTCCCTCCGAAACGTGTAACAAGTAACGGCTTTTCAATAAATTGCAACAACAGCTGGTTTTGGAATAATATGGCAGAAGATTAAATCGACAGTAAAGGAAAAACACTCTACATACAGCATAAGAATAATCGATACCGTTAACTATGAGCTGATAGCTGAGAATATGAAAATGTTTTGAGATTTCTGTTCAGTAAGATTTTGCAAGTCATCATGAATAGTTTAACGGCATAATAAATCTACATAGAGCACTCTGTTCTGCCTAGTGGTCAAGCAATTCATGTACTTATTGCTCATTTTCATACTAATTTTACTCTGCTGAATTGAAAACCACCAATAAAAGAAACAAATGTATGAGTACTGAGAATTATACTGCTACTGTAGCACGAAGTCTTGAAGAAAACAACAAAATGTCGATTCATAGACGCTTGCAACTTGGTAATGTAGTTGCAGTAGTCTAGTAGGTAGTGTGTTGGTTTATTAAATTACAGCCCTCAATTTAAACACCTGCTTAGACATCTTGAACAAGACCAATTATGAAAAATATATACTTTAGCCACTTCCCCTGAGCAGCCTTTTCGTAAAACCTCTGAGCGTAAAATAATATTGTCGTAAGAAGTTTCGCAAATCCGTTATTCGGACTCAACGTTAAACTGTAGGTCCCGATGAATTCCCAAACATGCTATGGGTTGTTTGAGAAGATAGGTTGTAATCCTCACTAATATGTTGTATTTTATTAAGTAAATAAAAATCGGCCTAGTGAGCAAGGAATTCACTCTAATTCTACGCTTTTGGATTGAAAACAATCAATGATTTAAAACCATCAACAAAACTAAGAATTCTATGGATATCGAAGAGAATATTGTACTGTTGTTCTAATTCGGGCTAAAGGTCATAGGATTGTAGGATAGTTAATAAAGAAGAAAAGTTAAACACATCGGTTCCATTAGACGATGAGACTTGGCACACCGAGCGCTTAAAAATCGATTTATTGACAAAATCAATACGACATTATGACAACTTTCTTTCCAGAAGTTGTACAGTTTATTAGTGCCTTCAGTCGTTAACGCCTCTGGATTAATTTTTAAGGAGCTATGACGCCGATTAACCTGAAACTCTTGAAGTATTTCTTCAAACGACCAGATTTATTAGAAAAAGTAACCAAAAAGTGGACTGCTCGAATGGGGCAATACCTAAAACGTAAAAAACCTTGATTTTTTTAGTTTATTACGAAAAGTCCATATTACACATCCATGGCATCAAAAGAAAATATTCATTCATCGCAATATTCTCTAACTGACCTCTGACAACTTGACACACTTGATAATATTTTAGCAGAGGAATAAGACTACGAAATTAAACATATACATACGTCTACGGAATAATAAAATCTAGTAAATTAATGATTGAGAAATAAATTTTTTCTTTTTAGTTTTAATATTTAATTTCCCTCTTCCTTCTTCTCCTTCTTTTTCTTTTTCTCTATCATTTGTTTGAAATAAATTTCCATTAATAATCGTTTTGAATCTTCTTTATTTTTTTATTTTTGTTTTTCTGTTGTGATAAGAAATCTGCTCTCATTTTACTTTTTTCTTATTATTAATGAGTAAGAGTATGTCTATTTTTTTTTTGTTTTTGCTTTTTAAAATATTTATTCAATCACATGAAATAATTTTCCATTTCGTTTCACTTTGTGCTCTTTTTTATGCGCGCTTCTCCTTACCTTTTAACAGTAAAAAATTTATGCGTGCCAATGCATGCATTGGTTATGAAGTGTATTACATATGTAGTGTGTTTACACACAGTTACGTGGTTATGTATATACAGTAATGGAAATTAGTTTGCAGCTCAATACATTTAAGGCGGGAATCTTCGAAAGGCACTTGTATTCCAAAAAAAATGCAAGGTTTGCCATAACCGGTGTCTACGTACTAAATCCATCACCTATATCCTTCATGGAGGAATGCTCATATTAACTTAAATTTCGTCTTCGTACCTCCAACAGTCGGAGTTCCAAATTGCGCTGTTGAAATCATACGTCGTTGGTATACAGTTCATACAATTCAGGCCAAAAGAAGTTGGTAATCATCAACCTTTAGTAATCGCCGTTGACATTAATGGCGTTACCAATGATATCCTCAAAGGAATATTTGATACTCGGTGTTTAGAAATCGAGGGCATAGAATTCTGTCAGTGACTGTATGTATCTTAGAAACATGAGACATTGTTTGGCTTTGTAGCAATATATGACGTGTTTTTGTTTCGGAAGACGAAAAATACAGCCCTGAAAAGAGAAACAGAAAAATGTAACGGTTTATACACAATATTTGTAAGCAAAAAATTAATTTATTTTAAATGGTAATGAAATATAATGCTTTAACACAGTATACGTACGAAGTGTGTATGACGTCTTCCCAACTAATATCCCCAACTGTTATGTTAGCATACACACACACACACTCATAAACCTGTCCTAATAATAATACGTTAATGTGTTCGTGCTTTCGTATTTACGTTGTTTACTTACATAGTTAATTTTTTGCACAGGTTTAAGAATTTCTTTTAACGAAGTAAAAACAGCTGTTCGTTCCAACATTCGTCTTTCGGGGGGGCTTTATTTTGTTATTGTTATTTAATTGTAGATGTAGTTGTACAGCTCTACCACTATACCTGTGTGCGTGATTTCGAATAACAGACAGAAAGAAAGAAGGAATAAATAAAAAAAGTCACCTTAAAACTAAATTTACGCACATCTGCTCTATCTGTTGTTTGTAAACTGTATTTGGGTTTGAATTTCTCTCTTACTCTGTCACACCCTCTCTCAGTGTCTTAAGTTTTTTACGTCATTTTCGGCTGAACCGTTATAATTATTGTTGTAATTTCACTAAAATCATCGAAATGAAGAGGTTTTTTTTTTATAATTTTCATTGTAAAAATAAAACGTAATTTTGTGGTTATAATTTTATTCAGAAATATTTCACAATGAAGTCTTAGTTTTAATGGTTAAAACTAAAATTAAATATAGAATGAATTTAAATAAAATTCCCTTTAAAAATTCCCTTTATAATTAATTGAGAAACTGTGGAGTATTTATGTAGAAAAGAAAATCGTTTTCTTACAGCGTAAAAGCTCTTGTAGTTTGAATTGGCTTTGTTTTAAATCCTACCAGATTAATTAAATGGAAAAAATGATATCTAAGCCATGATTAAATAAGATACACACTGACACATTTCTTGAAATTGTCCAGACCAAAATGTTGTGGATCGATGGGTGGAAAAAAGATATAATTTCAGTGGTCAAAGGTATAATCTCTGGATGAAGCAAGCATTGCACGATTGTAACGAAATATTGGTGCAAGAAGTTCAGACATATCGAACAAAACGGAATAAGAGTCTTCTAGCGAAAAACCATAAAAACCATAAAAAGTTCCTTAAATATATCGATGCCATGTTTCATGTATAAAATTAGCACACAGACAACATGAATGATGTAAGAAGCTAGGTTGCAATCCTGACTAAAGGGTTGTAATGACCAATTAAGTAAGAGTCTACAGTACAATATCAAAAGACCGGCAATTTCTTGATAGTACGATGCATGCATGATTCAGATCTTCTTTTTTCGGAACTTCTCAACAAAAGTTTTATTTGGCTCAAGCCAACTTCTTTATATTTCCTTTCGTTGAACATACTTTTCCAAACATACGCTTTCACTTCACATTAGGGCTCACCAATTCCATCAACAGTATGGAAGATCTCCTCCTTGTAAGCTTATCTGCTTACTAATTGAAAATAAGGTAACCTTATTCTATCTACCGAATAAATTCTAGAATAAATGTTGAATCGGTGTTGTTTTTTATGTTTTTATTAACTTAAATTTTGAATACCTAAAGCGGGTATTTTTTTTTTATTATTGTCCTGATTTATGAGTTTTTTCTCTCGTATCTTTCTTAAGGAAAACAATATCGCCCTTATGTTCAATAAACAACCCTATGTTGTGTATCTGTATTTGCATTATTTTTTTATTCCCATACAGTTATTACTAGACAGCGCGTTTTTTTAGTTTGTTGTCGTTGGTTTCCTCTCTCTCCTGTATTATTATTATTATTATTATTTTCTGTTCGTAAAAAGGTTATTTAACTCGCAAACACTTTTTTAGAGAATTCTCAGTTCATTGTATTTTAGATTTGTATGCAAGTGGGTGTGTGTGTGTTTGTTTATAGCAAATGTTATTGTCCATATTCAAGGTCATCACCATTTCTTTGTGTATGATTGATTTTTGTTGTTGTTATAAATTCATTAACTCTCTTTTTTCCAGACACCATAACACGAGTATGTTTACCCTTATTCTCACTCGTTCTCCTCTGTCTGTCCCCTCCGTTGTGTTTATGTTTACTCCTGTCATTTCTCTTCTATGATATCTTTTCTTAGAACATATTCTACGCCGTAGACTTTTGAATAATAAAATCGAAGAGTTTTTATAACATGTGCGACGGCTTTTGTTAATTCTACTTTGGGTTTCTATTTTATTTTTCACTGTCAATAACCCGCATTAAAATGACAGGCAAAAATTTAAGAATTTTTGTTTTTTCGCTTTGTAATTTAGACAGTTTAGTATACCGAGTAAGCCGTTCAACGAGTTCGAAAATTTAAAAATTCACTATGTATCGATGGTGTTTACTCAACCCCTCTACATAAGTTTACAATTCTCCCACCGCGGAGCTGTTGTTATGTATTACTTTGCGCTGAACTGGTTTTCATGTAAGATTTTTTCCTTTGCGTCTTTAAACTTCATTATTCTAGCATGATTCCAGCCTTTTGCAGACTATAATTAACATTCCACCTAAATCTGGCATGATCTGGAATTCAATTGCCAGCACAATCTAAACTGCTAACCTCAATGACACAGTTTAAGAGTCTAGACTGGGAATTCATCATGTCCAAATATGTGCAGGTATTTCCTGAAGCATAGGTGAATAGGCAATAACTGGATTCCTGTAGAAGCTCGCCTCACAATATTTTCACTTTATCCATCCATCTTCAACATTTTATCGAAAACTGTCTGGTTCTTTTATTTAGGTCTTAGGAGAGTTCACACAAACGTCTGTGCAGGTATTGTTTCATGGCAAGAACTTGGTCCATGTAGACGTTCATCTCGCAGTGTTTTCATAGCTCAGAGTTGTATTATATTTCATATTTCCATGTACCAGTACAGCAGGATGTCCGCTGACACTACATATTTCATGTTCTTACTATTCCAACTGCTGTGTTTGTCGCTTCCTAACATCCCTTGCCAACTTAGCTCAGTTCTTCATCGTACATTGTATTCCATAGTAGTGACCCATAGTAGTGAGCCTATTTCAGTGTGAAAAAGAGTTGATCTTTCCTCTATCTCCATCTTTCGCCTTCTATTGATTCTCTTGCTATATTTAATACCTCCTTTACCTATGCTAAGCTTGTAATTCTGTACTTTCGCAACATAATGAAAGGAGGAGATCATCAAGTCCTAGATGAATAAACCATTGGCTGAATACTCTACGAAGATAAGAACATATAGATGAGGTGGTCGTTAGTATTACTTTTATTATGCCAAGCATGTAGCACTTCTGCGCACCTTTTGTCGTATACAGCGAACACGCGAAACTGAGATACTAAAGTGCCCATTAAAAACTAATGAATTTAAACATAAGTTATGACCTCTCCGAAGGTTTCAAATGTCTAGGTAATCTGCATATTGCATTGAAAATTGTAATTAAAAGAGATTATGTTACCCTGGGCGCCATACCCTGTTATACACATAAGGTTTGAAGAGAGCGACATTATGTCTTAACATGTGCTCATTGAGGATACAGAGAGAGAGAGAGAGAGAGAAAGTTATAAACGAATTCATAAGGATAGTAAATTATTGCCTTGCACTATGGGCTCATTATCTTTTACTATGAACCGTGTGATTAAAAATACCTGCCTAGTGCCATAAACTTTGAAGAGGGTCTTGTAAAATCTTTCTCAGGCTAATGAAAGTAAACAAGGAATTTATAAAACAGGCAGAAGCTATGCATTTGTTAATAACAATAATGCATTATGGGGCCATTATCGTATATATATGGCTCGTGCGATGTAATTTGTTATTAGTGCGTAAGAAGCGAAGCGCGTCTAATCTATACAATACGGTGATTATTTTATCAATTAAAAAAAAAAAAATAAAATTATAATTTTTGTGGCATTATAAGTGTAAGACTAAATTATTTACTTTTGTAAATTCATGAATAAATTTTTCACTAAAATTATTTGCATCAATGTGCAAATTGGCGGCGGAAAAATAAAAGCTCTTCTTCGGCTCGGAGATTTCCGATGTTGTTGAAGATTCTACCAAGACTGTAAGAGGTCCATCGTCTGGTACTTTATTTCATCCATATTTCAAAAATCAGACTAAACACTCTTACAAAAGATTTGTTTTGCGTTTATACGATGTGATGGACGAAGAAAAATCGTACGGCTCGATTTCCATATTTCCATTGGTATTTTTTCTTAATACCGTTTGTCTCCAGTACATATTGAGCTCAGGCGGTGTTATTCACTCTCTTGTACACAAAACTTGATATGTTATAAATACCCCTTACATTCAGGCTACAAGTCATTATCTGGGTATTTTTCTCATACGTATTCAACATTCGTTTGTCCTTCTAAAACTCTTGCCTTAATACTAGCTTTACTTTCCCGGTAAATAATTTGAAGCGCTGATGTTTAGAAGGACCGGTTGCGTCTCAGAAGTAGCTTTCGGTCACAAGTATATCAATTATTTGTTATCGTTGAATAATTATGTGATTTGCAGAAAAGTTAATTTCACTTCATGAGAAAAAGAATACATTATGGTAAATATGTATGTATGTGTCTGTTTCCTATTTAAGGATTTTAATTTTCTTTCAAATTTATCGCTTTGTTGTCTTTTGATTCGGTAAACACCTGGTTGACATACGAAGTCTTAACATTTTACAGTTTCCATTGCGATAACAACGTACACACAATAGAAACTATGAAAACTCAACATATAGAAGGCAGCATAAATACATTATTTGTATAGATGATGTATGCATGTGTGTGTTTAACAATGGTAGGAAACCATTGAAGAAAAACTCAAAAAAAAGTTGAATAACCTTTTACTCCTGTGTCTCAAATGTTTGAAATATGTTCCTCTGCACATACCCAAACACCAAATGTTTTCAAGTCAGACTCTCAAGAATTTGTTGTTGTAGTTTGAATACAAATATATGGAACAGTAATAATATGCAGGCACATGCATTCATGCTTATTTATGTATGCATGAGTGTGTGTTCCTTTTATTAAATGTTGCTCTTACTCTCACTTTTGTTTTTCTCCTAAATTAATCATAGAAATACAGTTTTAATGAATCTCGTTCTCTCTATCTCTCTCTTTTATTTGCAGTATTTGAGCCAGTATTTTTGAAATTATTTATTTCTATAAAACATAAAGGAAAATAAAAAGAGGTAAGTTTCACCGTTTTTATTATTATTAAATATGGTATTTAAATTTAAATAATTATTTTAAATATTTTTTAAAACGTATTTTAATTTCTTATAACTTTGAGATATTTTTCTACCATCTGTTGTTTTTTTTTTCTGTCTGCTTCTGTGTTAGAAGACATCCATTCATTGACCTCTATTTCTATCTCTCTGATGCTGTTATACTCTCATTATATTAACACCTTACGCTCGCTGTCGTTTTTATTAAGGCAGCTGGCTTGTTTGTCATCTTTAAAAGTAGTTAATGTAGGTTCGTACAACAGATTTTAAAATGTAGTTTTCTTGAAATTTTTCTCAAGAGCAGTGTTGCCAGCACTTCAGAATGTAATTAATAACAAAAAATGTAAACAAACAAATATTTAAGAAGGATTTACACGGCCGCTCAAGTCGTACATAAGTTTTTGCGTAGAAGTGTATTTTATTAAATCTTTAGAACGCAAAAAAATGTGTCTTAGGATTTTTTTCTTCTTTTTAAAGTAATATTTACCCTCTGATTTTCACTTATCGCGTAAATTAGTCTTTTTAGGCATAATTTGATATTTTTAAAGGCTCATAACTAAAAAAAATATCTTTCGTTTGCAACTTTTAAAGCCAATATTTTTGTTGTTTTTGTTGTTTAGTGTACTAGTCCATTTCATTTTTATTACTTCTTTCAAGTACAGGAACTCTTTGTGGCAACAATTGAAAAATAAATAGCTTTGAATTCCTTTACAGAGTTGCAGTCGCTGTTTATACACGAGTATCACAATTTTGATTTTTCCAAGCCATATTGTTTACGTATGTACGTACTCTTGTGATATTAATGTTTTGGGGATGAATTTTATTTATAGATTTAAAGTGTCGATTTTCGTTTCTGTTTTTTTTTTATTATTTTTTGGTGTCATGTTCCCTTATAAAAAAAAGTACAATAATCTTGACTGTATTCATTTTATTTATTGTGACTCTGGCTTGTTTTCCTTTCCATACCATATTTGTTTAATGTCTCTGTGACTCAGTGTCATTGAAGTTTATAGCGACGTTTTATTGTGTTTTTAACGTTACACAATTGTTTTTAATTATGAATTCATAAACTTAAAAATATGAAACGGAACAGTTTAACAATTTCCCAAAAGCAAACGAAGAAAATATTTTTTTAGTATTATTTTATGATACAAACTTGGATGTACTGTGAGCCAGTTTTCGATGCTGTTGAAGGCCCAAATGATATGTCAAAGCTAAGTTAAAAATTTGGTCTAAGTTTTTAACTAATAACTTTTTTACAACAATGCATTGCAGGTGTTAGTCCCTGGTACGATTGGAACTATTTAAGCTCAAGGGTCAGATATAGTCTTCCACTACTTTTCCACACATTTAGGGCGGTATATTGACAATAACTTGACTAATGTTGGTTTTCAAATGCTTCAAAGTTTGCGAGGAAGACGAAAACCCGCAAAAAGGTTTAATAGCATCAAATTTCAAGCTCTTGACGACTAATTGGCATTGCCACAACGTTAATTTATTTTTTCTGGTATCTTTTCATGCAATAAAATCGAAGTCAATTGGGTTGTACTATCGCATTGTTGAATTCACACACCGTCCTTAAATTATAAGTCGAAAACATCGATCTGAATTGATAGTAACGGTTCTGTCAGGTCATTAAAAAACCGTTGACATCTCCTGACTGTAATACTCACTATTGAGTCAATTTCCTCCAATACAATGGCTTTTCCGCAATCATTTCACGATTTCTCTAAGCTAAGCATATGCGAGAATTTTGCTTGCTGACGTAAGAATCGAGAATTTGAGAATTCCGCATTTAAAGCTTGCTGTCGTAGTTGGCAATCAGCAGCATATTTACGGAGTTGTAAATGGTCAGCCGATGTTGAAATCATATTGCTCTATCTTCAAATCAGCATATCTTCGTCGTTGTGAATAGTCAGCCGACATTAATTGTTGCGTTGTTGAACTTTATATGAATTGGGGTGCAAATTAAAATGCAAAATACGTCATAATGAGCCGTAAGTTAGGCCCAATTGTTGAGAACGCTATGAAATTGACAGATTTTGATGCAATTCGTTACATTTTCACTAAAAATTCGATGAAGACATCTGTAACGCTTTTGTAATTTGTTTTAACTATTTTTACGCGTTCTTCAGATTCTTAAGCCGTTTGTACTTATTCGTAAATGATAAACCCAGCTGCCAGTCTTGTCAGACTTAACTTAACACGTGAATCAACCAATTACTACGTGAATATTTAATGCAATAATTGAAGGGAGACCATCCCTGGCATATAAGGGATAAGAATTTTGTCTGAACGCAGTAAAACCTAAGACTTAAAGGTTTAGCCCAGCAATGGTGCTAAACAGTTAATCGTGCTGAGCTTACGATTCTTTAAACTTCGTGTTTTTATATGTTTGTTGCTGCAAAACTTTTTAAATTGATGTTTTCTTTTACGTTTGAAATACGTATTTACGTATTTACGTACATATTATTTCTTCTTTTCGTTATTCATCTTATTGATTATGATTTTTTTATTACCTTTTTCTATCTTTTCCTTTGCTTTTGTAATTTTGTTTGTCACACTAGTCATAAACATAACCTATCTTTTTTTTTCTACGTAGATGAACTGTCAACAACAGTTATTATGTTATGAGTAAACAACAAACAAAACAAAACAACCCAACAAACGGTATACGACTCTTTTACACATACACAAACTCTCTCTTTCTATCTCTCTTAAGAAAGTTGGTTTGCTACGTAGTAACATTTGTTCGTACATACACCTTTCTTGTAGTAAAATTTTACAAGTTTTTTTTGTAGTTGTTGTTGTAGTTTTCTTTTTAATACATAAACTGATTTCAATATGTTTATAAATAGTGCGAGAAGAACCAAATGTCTGACAAGTTCACATGTAAATATATATGAATGTATGAGTGCATAAATGTTTTATTACGTTACATACATACGTTGCCAATGTCACGTTTTTTTTCATGTATGTATTCATGCTCATATGTTAACCATACAGTGTGTGCTAAAATAATAAGTACACATGGAATACACCAATAGCAAATTATGACTTTCATGGATCTCACGTACCCAGAAATAGACTTCATCGCTGAAGATGATTTTTCGATGAAATTAGGGTCCATTGCTTTTAGAGTCACATCCAAAAAATTATATTTTCAATCCCTATTAGTCTGTACGTCACTGTTTTATTTTTGGTATTTCTTTTATCACAGTTGCTATGTGTGTGCGTGTTAGTGAGCATACATTTAATAATAATGGCATGAATCAAGTTTATTTTTATAACCTATACTGTTATATTGGCAAAGAGAGCAACTAAACGAGAGTGAAAGAAAGAAAGCATAAAACTTGTTTGCACTGGTATTTTCTAAATATTGCGAAATAGTAACAATTTGTGTTTTTTTTTTACTTCAAAAGAGCAACATGTACAGTAAGAAGATACAGTAAGAGCGAAAATATGTGTGAGATAGAGAGAGCGTGAGAGTAAAAGAATGTTTTACTACTGAAGTCTTTGATTCATGTCATCCAGTTGTTGTGTTCTTTTCATAATTTATTGAAACTCTATTGTTACATACGCATAATCATGTACAGACGACATACATACATTGTATTTGGTGCCTGCATAACTAATATAATAGCTTTGCCTTGTGCTTACCTTACCTTACCAAACACTAGTTCTCGTACTGTATGCATACATGAGCGTCGTATTTCTCTCATCCGCCGGAAGCTTCTCTACATGCTATTATAACAACACAACAAATGTTCGTTCATAATGCTCTCACTGCTGTTGCTGGATGCAGTGTTGCGTCTTTCAGCTGTGTTTCATAAGGCAAGGAAGGTATTGTGTTGAAAGCGGAGACATTGGCCCCCCAAAAAATATTAAATGACCGTTTATAACCTTTTCTTGTGTTGAAAAGGGTTGTGTTTGGTTGCCTGCATCAAGGGTTGTTTGCTTCACACATATCATGACATACTTATGTTAAGTATTTTTTTTTGAAAACTTGTATCCAATATGTTCATTTCAGCTGTTTTTGTTCCTTTTTGCTTTCTTCTTTTAAATTCAATTGACTTGGCAACAAGTCATTCGTTCTTGGTTATTTTTTTTATTTGTTTTTCTTTTATTTACTTTGCAAGTTGCAGTAATTGTTTAAATTCAGTTTTTTGTTTCCCTTCTTCTTCCTGTCAAGTAAGATGAAACGTGCCAATATTGAGTAGAACAAAAAGAAAAAATAAAAATGTTCTCAATTTTATTTATAGCGATAGCGTAGTTGCTACACTTGTAAAAAAGCACAGTAGCGTGTTTCAAGCTTACAATAACTTATAGTTTATTCAACAATTCAATATAAAAGAATGAACAGTTGGGTAGAATGTACGAAGGCACTGAGTTAATAAATTTTTAAACAATATACTTCTCTACAGTGACTACAAAAATAATAGCAGCAATAATGAATAAAATCTTAGCTTCGAAATGATTTGACATGGCATTGATACTTTCCTTAGAAAAAGTTTAGTTTGATAAAATTAGTGCATAAGGACAACACTGAATGTGAATTTGTTCTAGAAGTGTTGCCAACCCTTCTGTCGTCAAGTAGTAGCATGTTGTATCGTGCAGAGTGTTTAGCAAATCTTTTGAATCATTAAAACCTAATTGTTAAACTCAAATCCCTTTCGTTAGATATATAAAGCGGTCCATGAATCAGTAAATTATATCCTGGAGACGTCATGTAAGGACCACTTTTGTTTATTCACGTGTATATAATTGATTTGGCCGTATACATGTCATAGTCTATGATATTTAATATTCAGTTGCTAGGTCAGTTGTACTTTGTGCGGGAGTAGGTTCAATTCAAGACGGAAAGATAGCAAAGTTGTGCTTTGCGGAAGATCGAGTTTTTGCAAGTGACTTGAAATCGACTCATTTGGATTCTTCTGTCCACTTTTACTGACAGACCTTGATTTTTTTCCACTTACGGGTATTGGTCGATTGTTTACTGAACAAGTGAACTCGAATTTATCCACCACATTGTAGTCCTCTTAGCAGGACGGTTATGGTTAGGAGATACAAAAGACAGGATATAGCAATACTGTCTGATAGTCAGGCAGTTATCGGAGTTCTTGGCTCTATGGAACTGTTTGGAGATGCTGAATCTGCTATGTATAGGGAATAGGATCACTCTCTACTGGGTCCTAGAGATAGCAGATGAGCAAGAAAGGGGAGCTTTCCGCCGTTGAATTTTGTGACGATGAGAATGAATCAGCGGGACACGTTTTGGAAGCTGTGCGGTGGTAATGCATATCACAATTAGCAGCATATCAAGAACAAGGCAAGGAGTTGCGAATGTTCATTTCGAGCAAACTTCAAAAATTTGTTAGGCCAATCAGCTTGGAAGGGACAAATTTAAGGGGAGTACAATAGATGGAATGGTCGCAGTACTAAAGTCAGCCTTGTAAACCTAATACAGAGCCTATTTAACCTATCTTAGTTTATGAGAATTATTATCAACATTATAAGGCTACTACCACGGTAAAAAAATTAGCAGAATATAAAAGCAAAACGGAAAAACGAATTCATTAAAAACGTGGATTAAAACAAAGATAGAAAATAAAAGTCTTGTAGGTAATCACATTTTTATGTATGTATACATATGCATATGTATTTCCCTATGTATGTATTTATAAAATGTTTAAATTAATCGCAGCTAAACTAACTTCGAGTTCAAGAATTTTAATTTTTTTACGAATTGTGTGATATTTAGAGCTTTAACATTGTATGGGTCTTTATATATTAAAAATTTTTTTAAATATTGTTTTATTAAAAGCAAAAATACGGCCAAAATAAATTATTTCACAAAGAGCAAAAAAAAAAAAACAAACAAAAAAACCACAGTCAGATCTATGAGTCAATGAACAACCAACAATAGTAGCTTCGAAACACAATCATGATATGGATCATGATGAAAGGAGATTATGATCATGATGATAATGACGATAAATATGTAATACATGTGTTGGAACTGAGTACATTAAAAAGTACACATAAATTAACTAAATTAAGTCTGAATTTTTTTTATTTCGTTTTTTTAAAAATATTTTTTTTAAGACGTAGCAGGGGTTGCTGCTAAAACCGATTTTTTTATATTGGCGTTTTAGCTTTAAGGTGGTGGCGGCGTTGGGTTTGTTTAATAATGTTTGCTGGTGTTGCTGTGGTGTTAGTATTTTTAATTTTTTGGTTAATGGTTGTTTTATTTTTCATTTTTTGTTTCTTTTTTGCTTTTTAGCTTTTGTTGTTCAATGGTAAAGTAAATGTTAATGAACTTGAAATTTATTTCGTTTTAAATTTTTCTCTTTTTTTTTGTTTTTTCTTTAATTTTTTTTCTTTTAATTCATATGATTTGTTTATTTATTTAATAGAAATGGCGCATTCAATTTCATTGACATTTTTCTACATGAAAATGCAATTTCGTTAAAAAATTAAATTAAAAATTAATTTTTTTTAGAAAATTCTTTGAAACAGGCTTGATTTAACATGGTTACAATGATGCCATTCAGATGTGAAATGAGAACTAGGAAGAATTATAGAAGATTATTTTATTGCGCCTCTCTCACAAAGAACTTCTTTTCTAAACCATGAAAGCAAACAGTCCATAATCACTTTTTTGTTGTATAAGAATGCCAAACCCCGCTTCCGGGCTTTTACATTTTTTGTCGCTTTCAAACGAAATTCAAAAGCTTTTGCAGTTTATCTAAAAATGTGTGTTGCCCCAGATTTTTACTGATGTCATACAATCTTTTTTCAATTAGCAAATGTTGATCATAACTTAAAGCTTGGTTTAAGAATTTTATTGTAGGTCATTAACGTTTAATAGATGATAGCCTAACAATCCCATCAAGCACAGTGTAAGATTTTTCTCATCTTTATTTAGACTGGTTTGAAAATCGTTTGCATTTGATTTAAAGCGTTTTAATAACAACCAAACTGACACAGGTTTCGTGTGAACTGAACTGGCGTTGTCCTATTGGAAAAACATTGCAATATTAGCCATTAGACTGGACGTTTGTAGACGATTTTTTTAGGCTTCTCTCCCTTTCCTTCTGTTAATATCGGCTTCAGACATTTATTAAATTTTATTGCGATTTGACAATCATTGCCTATTCTCGATTTATCAGTATCTGCGTAGTGTTACTAATATTTCATCGAGATTGTTTTCGCTTTACTTTCGAATGTGTGTAAATTTCATTGGTATTTAGGTTCCATTCGACTAATCTCACTTTTTAACATCTGCAGAATTCGTTTCACAAGTGAGTTATATTTCAGTGGGATTTACCAAACGATGATCATAAATAACACACTTTTCATTATGAGTTACCATTCGCTTTAATCCACATCTGCGGTTAAATTTAATGGCGTTACGTCAACGATTCCTTCATTGGTCACCGTTTGTATCGCCTCACTATTATTTCATAATGACCGTTTTCTATTGACCTTGTTGTCAGTGTCACAATTTTCATCAGCAGTCGTCGTCCTTTTCAGATTTGGGTAAATTTTGTAACGATTCAGCAATGGTTTTTGCATCTTGATTTGATCAACGTCTGCACCGATTTATCAACATTCAATCACGACCATTTTTGCTTGACATTGTCCTAAGCGACTGTCGGTGTCGTAAATGACTCAGTTTTTGTTATGAGTCACCCACTTCGGATGTGGATCAAGTTTTATGACGATTCATTAACTCATTTGTCGATAGATCATAGTTTATGCCGCGTTAGTATTACTCAATCACGACCGTTTCCCTTTACGTTGTTTTAAGTGATTGGGTTTTCAACACCAGTTACCATTAGCTTCAAATGCGGGTTAAATTCTATTGCAATTGTGTAAGGATTTCCATTATCGATATCCAATCTATGGGTTTTGTTCCGTTAACTCGCTTGGAATCCTCCATACATTCGTGATGAGGCGCCTTAGCACTGAAACCATTCCATTTATGTATTATACAACCATCAAATTTTATAGAGTATACTTTCTGCAAATTTCTTAATCTGACAACCTTTAGGATGCTGCCCGGGTTTCCCTGCCTAGCCTTTGCTATGCACCCTGGCATGCACTAATGGACACTTTTTTGATGGTTCTTTCTCATCGTCACATCATCTATATGTTGGGCTCGAGACTGCCCGTATTCTGAATAAATGTACACTGAGTTCCAAGTGAAATTCTGATCCATTTCTCAGATTTGTTATTGCAATTTCCCAATGAGAGTTTAGATTGCCTTAAACTCAAATGGTTTGGGAAGAGAATTTGGGAAAATTTTTAGAATTTTGGAAATTGTTTGGATGACCTCTTTGGGTTCTATCCACAATTATTATTTTGGAGTCAAGTAATCATTATTATTTTGTAAGCAAGTAATTATTAAGTTTTCTAATGTGAGCCATTGGCGCAATTCTAGTATAATGAGTGCGTGTTTTGATACCCAGGTGGATAAAATAATTGATTTTTTTAATTTTATACTCTTTTTTATTAACTTTAAAGTTTAATTAATAAATAAAATGTTATTTATATTTTATTTATTTCTTTCTCGATTTTTTCTTTTTTTAATTTCTAAATTTATTTTTAACCTGCCTGCCTGGCCAGCAAGCTGCTGCTGTTGCTGCAAATCTTGTGTCTTTTTTTAAAAATAGTCTCAATAATTAATTTTTCTTTCATACTCAGTTGATAATAGCAAATGGTTGTATTTTATTTATTGTTGTTGTTGTTTTCTATATCTGCGCTACGATTTCCATTGTTTTTTCATTTTCTCGAAGAAAAAAATTGTTTCGAGATTTTGCGTGCCTGTGTGTTGTGATTTATTTTTAAAACTATTTCTGAAATTGATTTTCAATAACAGCAACTGTGTCTGTATTGGCTAAATACTTGAAAAAACAAATCAATTTTCCGCAGAAAAGTTTCCAGATTTCTTCAAGAAAAATCTAGAGAACCTTGTTCTTTATTTGGTTGCATAAAATATGGCCATAGGATTATCTTTTCAACCAGAGGGGAACGACACATTTAGGGCACATATGGCTCATTGTGATAGTCCAGTATTTCATTTTCCTTAGTTTTGGAAGTATAACGAGTTTCTAGTGAAACCATTTAGACTCCTAATTCCAATTCTCGAACGATATGAAAGATTATTCATCATATTCACATTCGAAGCCTACATATTTCCTTCTCCCGCGACAAAACGCTTGGCATATACCCATCTCTGTAGCTCCTGAAAAAGTCACTGTCCACATGGTTAGGCCCATTACGTCTGGCATGAGTCCAAGAGTGTCCAAATTGGTGCGTTATCTTGCTCGCTCGCATTGATCATTACAAACCGTTGGTCAGGATGTAGAATGGACAGTAGGCTTGCATGGGCCTTAGCATGAATAGATGGGAGATATTATAGAAGCACTAGCGCGTTGTAGCTTCTTAAGGCCTAAGATCAGTAGATAGAATAGAGATTTCTCTGATTTTTGTAGGCTATGTGAGGGAGCCAACGAAACAGTGTATTATTTTCTGTCACTGTTCTCCTCTGCAAATGCGTAGGCATACGCTTTTTTGAGCAATTGGTAGATCTAAAAGATAATGAATCAAAAGGCCTCTGGGTGAAATCGTGAAACTGTGAATGTAACATGTTCATGGAGCGACTCAGACATGGAAATCATCAAGTTGGGCTTAAAATTTTATTTTTAATACATTTTTGCATTGCAGTAGTTGACATCACTGATAAATTATCGGTAAATTACGACATTTACGTGTTTTACAAAGTTTTTCCGCTATTTTTAAAGAAGGGTTGCCGTGTAATAAATCAAATAAAATAATGCACAACGGTGATTGATCGTTAATATGTCAACACAGTTAGTTTTTTGTTTTCTTTTAATGATAATTGTATAATGAAATTAAAAACAACAACAACAAGAACAATAAATATTGTTCTGTTCACCTAAATGCTGAATACAGTTTCCTAGATCAATAATAAGTGTTCTATGTACAAACACATGTATATGTATGAGTGTGTGCATACATCACATACATACATATTTGCAAACAGTGACAGAAACACAACAAATGTCACTCTAAATTGTTTCTATATTTACGTCTATGGCGGCTGGTTGGTCTATCTTGATTCATATTTTATTTGTGTATGTATGCTGAGTATATAGCATAGTTTTGCTGTTGGTTTGTATTGTATTGCCTTGTTCCCATTGCATTGCGAGCTTTTTTTTTTTCTTTTTTCATCTTATTCTATTTGAATGTTAAGTTATTTTTGTAAAATAACAACAACAAATTAATTTGTTTGTAAATAGCAAAATAACAAAGTATAAATAAATATGTATGAGTCTTGTTCTTCTCCTATTTACTATTGTATTGCGTATAAGTGAATGACAAGTGATTTTTTGTTTTTGTTTATGATTAGGTTACTCTCTCTAATAATAAATGAAGATGAAAACTCGTTGACACGGAAAGAGAGATAGTAAGAGAATATTGTTCCTATTGTAATAATGTGTATCACTATCAGTGTTGCCATAACTTAAATAGTTTTCTAATAAAAGTTTCAAAAACGTCCAATTTTCCATGAATCTGGCGTTATGGTTATGTTAGCTTTAGGGACTGCTATGGTTTATGGCTTATTCACACACACACACACCTTCGTGTTAAGAAAATGTTACAAGAATAAGTTTAACTGGGTTAAATTGTATGATCTCAGTGGGTAGTTCCCATCACCTCCACGTGAGATAATCATCCCTATCTAATTAAAAGAAACAAATCAGCAACACTGGTCTTTATTTATAATTACTTTGACTTGTTCTCACTGTTATGAAAATATTGTAGTTTTTTTTTTATCATGTTAAAGCTCTCCTTCCTCTCTCTCTCTCTCTATGATTAGCCTTTTTAATTTAAAATTAATAAATGACGACACTGGATGTTGTTTTCTTTTTGTATTTTTTAAATGTATAGGTACACATATGCATACGTACTTGTATGTATACTTGTATATAAAACGCATTTATTTAATGCATATTGTGTGGGTGGACTCTCATGTTTTGCTATTTTTATTTTTTAATAATTTTTCCATTTGCTGTTTATGTTGTGTTGTTTTTTTGCTTTAAAAATAAAAATAACGTGAGAGTTAAATACGTAACTAAATGTTGCCAATTCTTTTCAAGTTTAAACGTAAAATGCTGTTATTCTCTAAACAGCTTAGTTCATCCTTTTTTTTATAAACTTCGTTAGTGTTGCAACACACGATTATTCAGCAATTCGCATCCTTACCGGACGGTTTTCTCTTTCGCTTTCAAAAATTCAAAGGCTGAGTAACAAAAATCAATACTATGAATGAAAAACTTCAACTTTTCTAGAAATAGTTTTTTAATTGGCAACTCTATTGGAGAATTTTCATTTGAATGCTGCAGTATCTAAATAAGATGGCGACAAGACTTAATATTGTAATTCTAGCCTGGCTGTAGGCTGGTTGTGCAGCATTTACAGACTTCAGCTAAGCATGTTGGCGATTGCTAGTCATTCCTTTGCAGATGAAATTGTAACGGAACATAAGAAAAGAAAACCAACTAGTTGAGTAACGGGGAAAAATTGTTATACATAAACTCTCGATAAATTAACTGATATGTGAACTGCGTTGCCATGACTGCATTAAAACCTCAAATCTGTGTCAGGAGGCCGATTATTTGCAACAAATCACTTCTAAAGGCAGTCAATGGACTAGAGACTTTTTGGTTGCTATGAAATTGAACTGAAGTTTCCTGAATTATTTTGCAGCTCTGAATAAATCTATATATTTCGCAATCAACCTGGGTTTCACTTCCACTGTCAAGTTAGTTACTAGGCTAGGGTTATTCCCCTTTTGTACTTTTCAATTGATATGAAGTTTCCTGAATTGTTTTCCAGCTCTAGATAAATCCATAAATATTAAAATCATCCTGGATTTCTGTGAACTTTCTTATGTTTTATCCAAATCACTCTTATTTCGAAGTGCTCTGTGTTGAAATAGACAATTGAAGTTAGCATACTGTATCCCACAATCTCTCTTCGATAAGTTGTCAAGTAACTCTTAAATTAAAAATGTTGTTTGGTGCTGTTTAAATTAAAAAATTTTCCTTTTTTGTCATTTCCCTAGCCATAGACAAATTTCCATTAAATTTTCATTGTTTTAATTCTATTATTTTTTCTTATTTATATTTATAATCTAAAGTAATATAATTTCTAAACAATATCAATTACCTTAAAAACTATTAGAATATAACTTCTCATAATTTATTTATTTCGAATGATGAACGAGAGCCTACAATTATTATTTCTACAATTTTAAAATTCCCCATACACTCACAATTTATTTGAGTGTATATTGTGTGTATTACTTTATAGTCCATATATGCCAGTTAAACTAGTTTTACTGTGTATGAAAAACACACACAGACACACACTGTACGTGACATCCTGACATTGGCTGTTATAAACTTTAATAACGTATTTCCTTATTGTGTTGAGTTGTTGCTCCTTTATTTCCTTTTCTATTTTTTTCCTAATGGAATTCAATGCAATTTTCACACAAGGACACGTGTTGACCCTGACACGCAATGTGAAAACTTGTGAGCAGTAGTAGTAGTTTAAGTAAAGTACACGCAATTTACTATAAAACTTAAACTTGGCTGCACCCTTGCTCTCTTACTGTTAAGCTCATTCTGTTTCATTCTTTTTCGTTTGGGTTTTCCTTTTCAACAAAGAAAATGTATTTGTTTTATAACAATTTTATCAAGAAATATCAAAGCAATCATTATATTATTATTAAGAAACAAGTAAAACGAAGTAGGAAAATAGTTCGTAATTATTTTTTTCATTCTATGAATGCATTTTAGCTTTTGTTATAGTTTTTCTTTTTGTTGCTCTCCCTCTCTCTCTCTCTCTCACTGTTTCTTTTTTTTTTTTGTTAACTGACGTCGATGGATTGATTATTAATAGTAATTGTAGTTGTTTCTGTTTTTTTATTCTTTAATTCTGCTTTGCACACTTTTATACACATAAACCTGATGCCTGCATGTGTATAACTTTTTTTTTGTTATTGTGTCGAATTTTTTTTAGTACAGCTCACATGTTTTCCTAACATATGTGCTTTTGTTTCTTTTTTCCTTTTATTTTGCAGGGGGGTTTTATTTTGTTTGTCAATCAGTTGGCAACGCCTTGACATTTTTGCTTGTAATTCAACAAACGAATGAATGAATGACTGAGTTTTGAGGATTTTAGTAGTTCTAATTAACGAGTTGATGAAATCATATTTTCATATTTTTTTATATTAAATCAAAATGTTTTCTTTATTCCAATATTGCTCCACTGTATCTGATTTTTTTTTCTTAAAAAAAATAAAAAAAAATAATCATTTAATTGGTAGAACATTTTAATTATACATACGATATATGTATGTATTGCTCTATAAACTCAATAATAAAATACACACATTTTTATAAAAAATTTCACATTTTATTTATGAATGTACAACAAACATCCATACATACACATATAGTATAAACTAATAGTTATTATCGTATAGTAGCATATTTTTCGTCCTTGACCTAAAACATACACCATATCAACACAACACAATACTACAACACAGTGTTGTATAGATAAAATGCAGTCACTGCTCAGCAACGTTAGCCAACACTGTCGCTGATGCCTTATTTGTAGTAATTTTTTTAAGTGTATTTATACACACACAGGATGAAAATTATAGATACGAGATGCATTATTTCTTAATATTGTGAAATTTTATTATTCTTAAGCGACTTCCTCATTCTCAGCAGCCTTCTTACAAAAAAATCTGAGAGTGCAATAAAATTTCCATAAAAAGTTTCGGCATTGATTTTTAAATTGTTGGTCCTCCCGAGTGGAATGAGAAGCTATGTAATGGCCAATTTCTGGGAACTTTTCATGCAATAAAACCGAATTCGGATAGGTTGTGCTACTCGTGATTCAGTCTTAGTTCTCTGAATTGATGGAAATGATTATTCCAGGATAATTTTCAAGCACATACGGTCCAATGACCAACACATGATCGCGTTGGTTGCTGCAGTCGATTGTTTTAAGATAGTTTTTCACCACTTTTTCGCACATTTCGGGCTATATATTGGTAATGTTGATTTTCAAATGCTCCAACGTTGGGAGACACGGCCTTTGATGTACACCCATTGAAATGATCTAATAGTGTTATATCGCAAAGCTCTTGGTGGGCAATTGACATCGCTACAACCTGAAATTACGATTTCTGGTAACATTGCCTACAATAAAACCCAAATCTGTTACGTTGGGTCAACGTAGTGTTAAAAACAAATATCGTCCAGTTCATAATCTCTAATTGTAGCTAAAAAATCTTGATTGTGCAAAATATCTAATGTGGCACGTAACTCCGACCTGTCATTGTCATTGGTGTACAAATCATCCAATACATGTCAAAGGTAGTTTGCCTATAGTGCTCATTGTTGACAGTGATGGTCTGGATATTATGTGAATAATAATTCACAATATTGCCATAAAATCGTACCCATTCATCAAGAAATAGGTCTCATCACTGAAGATCTAATGGAACTGATAAGGTTTAGATATTTCTCTGTGTTCCTTTGATGTAGTTTATTGGTGAAATTTTTATTTAAAATATGCAATTTGATTTATTTTGCAATTTTCGCTATTCCCATTATATTTTTCGATCACTGTATAAGTACTGTATGTTTACTAACGCAGCAACCATGTTTTTTTATATGTAAGTGCACTCAATATTTACAGTTTCCATAATGAAATTTTCTGTATCTCTTTTCCGCTTTGTCCTACAATTCTCAAACGAAAACAATAACAAAAGCAGCAACAAGAAAATACGAAAAAATATATGTTAAAACAAAAACAAAAATCACTATGTGTACTATAAACTTTGAGTTTTTGCATTTTATTTAAATATTGTAAATAATAATAGCATTTATTATTATTGCTGCTGTTGTTGCGCAGTAGCAGCTAATGTTGCTCATTACTACATAATACTATACCATACTAGCATTGCTGTTGTTGTGTTGTTAACGTCTGTATGTAGTATACCACAGCGTCGTATTTTACTCGTACTACTCGTATAATAACAATTAGCGCCTTTTAATGTTTTGTTATGTAGTTCAATGAAATTGTATTTATTACATGCATACTCATACACAATACATTAGCTAATGATCGTGTGTGTGTGTGTGTATGCGAGTGTGTAAACATATGTTTATTTATGTCATTTTAACTATAAAAACTTTGTTGCATTTTGGTTTTATTACTTAATTTGTTATCAGGATTGCCGTTGTGGTTTTGTTTTTCTGCAGATTCAAATATTTTTCTTTTGTTTTCGTTTATTAATGCGTTCTTTAAACATTTTTCTTACGTGATAAAAAGATTTTAAAATTATTTATTTACTTACATACTTAATTGGAAATTAACAATCCGATTAACGGATTTCGGCATGCCTTAACACATCCTTCCAGGCGCTTTTGCTTCTTGCGCGCCTTCGCCAATTGGTCACATCAATCGACGACACATCTTCCTCGATTTGGTTTTTCTAATGCAAACAAGGTCGTCCTCTTTGCACTTCCGCATCTGCCTACATCAAATACCCGTCTAGACAAAGCATCCCCCTCCATTCGAAGGAAATGATCGCTGGATGTTAATACGCTGCTCAACGTCCATGTCGCAGAAGAGCTCATGCAGCTCATTGTTGGATCAAATGTGAAAATCATCGTCAACTCGCAAAGATCTTGCGTAGGACTTGACTTTTCTCTCGAATAATCTCAAGGCTGCTGAATCAACGTGTCCATGCCTCAGCATTCATAATTTAAAATTTCATTTTGGGTCTAAAATAATCACAAATTCAATGAAATTAATAAAAATTCTAATTTTTATTAGAAAATAGAAAAAAGATAATAATATTTAACCACTCACCACACAGTTAACCAATCCTTTGATACCTAACCACTCAGAGAGCACCATTTTTTCAGCAAGTGTAGACAATAGTGAGCACACATGTTGTTTATACATTTCTACAGAGGCCGTTGTTTCTAAGCAGCGATAGATGTCTAGCACCTGCTACCGCAGACCAAAGCTTAACTACAATAATTTGCAAATAAATAATTATAAAAATATGGAAGACATAATTTGTAACGAAAAGGAAGAAATAGTCGACAAATGTCAACTTTGTTATTCTAAAACAGTAAAACAGTATACCTGTTTAGGCTTATGTTTCTTACAAAAACGATAACGAATTGTAAAATTTACTTTTAAAACATCAAGATATTCTGAACTTATAGCTTTGGAATACAATAGAACAAGCTTAGGTCTTCTGGGAAGTGATTTTATCACTTATAATACATATAAAGTTTTTCTTTTGCCAGGAGTGTGACCGTAGTCTAGTGTGTAGCCCCTTGGCTTATTAGACGAGTGCCCGTGGTTCAAACACCAGATCCAGATATCATCTTGAACATCTTGAAAGCCTCTCACCAGTCTTCTAGCAAAAACTCTGAAAGAAAAGAAAATTGCGAGATATGTTTTCTTCTTTTCATCAGTTAATGATTAATAAATAATTTAACTTTGGATGAAGGGGAGTAAATCATTGCCCACCTTATTTATTAACGACTTTATCTAGCTCAACTCTGATTTCTTTCATTTTGCTCTCACTTTCTCTATAGGGTAACTGCGCGAACTATCGTTACGTGATATCAAATCGACTATCGCAGCGAGTCGAGAATAAATTTGTGTTCTATTATTTTTTTTTTTACAGTGAATGTTCTGTTAACAGATTTGAAAACTTCGGGAAAGGGTAGAAAGAAAATCGATTAAAAACTTTGAATTTTACAAAAAACCAAAAATATATGCACACCCTGTATAGCCGCTGCGCCACTCTTATGACGATTTTACCAAACAGGATTAGAGAGAGAGAGAGAGAGAGAGAGAGAGTTATAAATCTTTCCTTTTATTTTGATTGATCTCAAAAACTGTTTCTACATTATGTGAATACCCTACATTCTGCAACATTTACAATCTTTAATTTAAAAATTTCGGTGTTTTCTGTCTTCTAAGTATATTTTCTAAGTATATCGAAAACAAAAGTATGCAGCTTTTCAATTCTTACTTTTCAAAAAAATTTAATTTTTCGAGTTATGGTAACTAACCACCAGTTAGATATTTTTGATGTATGTTTTCTGATTTTACCAAAGACGACTAATAATAGGCGATCAGAATAATTAAATGGATGTCCACAAAGAGAGAGTTTAACTATTTCTCTTTCTTTTTCATTAGTCTGAAATAACTGTTTCTATAAAAAGGGTATACCCTACGGTATGCAATTTTTGCAACCTACTTGTTATGTGTCAATTAGATCTCTGGCGACTTTCTTTAATTTCTTGTCTCCTGTTTTTGCAATAATTTCAAAAGAAATTGGTATGAACAAAATTTAAAAATATTTGATTAATTGAGTGAACAGGGAGTTAAACGAAAAAGACTAGCGATAACAGGGTATCAAAAATTTATATGAAAAAAATAGATCAAAAATATTTCATATGTAATACATACGTTCCTTTGAAATAAAAGAAAAGAAAGAAAAAGACATATCTTGGTTACCAAGATTGGTAAAATCGTTGACTTAAGTGTTTACTTTTAGATGGATATTTTAGTTTTTAGTGACTAAAACAAAATAATTTTTTATTTAATTAAAATAAATATTCACATTTTTGGTTCTTTTCATATAGTCGACAGGATCACGACTAATTGACCTAATAATTTCAACAAAAATGATAGAGGGCAACCTTTAATAAATGAATTGCAAAACTCTCTCTCTCTCTCTCTCTCTCTCTTTTCTTCAAGTCGTACTTACAGGCGAAGTTTGTTATTGTAATTGGAGCTTAACTATTGCTTAATAAAACCGATTAAGATTTAACAGGCAATCATAAAAATTAATTGAATGACCATAATGGGAGAGTTTTTCTTTTTCTTGTCCGATTTCAAATAACTGTCCCTAAAAGATGTGTATACCCTACATTATGTAATTTGAACAGACTTAATGTTTTGTGTCAACTAGATCTCTGGCGATCTTCTTTAATTTCTTGTCTCCTGTTTTTACAATAATCTCAAAGGAATATTTTCTGTTTTCTTTATGCAAGTGCACATACACCCTTATATTATTAGAAGATTTTATGGTGGTTTTTACACAACACGATTATTAACAGGCAATCAGAATAAATAGATGAACGACAACAAGGAGAGAGTTTAACTATTTCTTATTTTTCTGATTGTCCTCAAATAACTGTTCCTTAAAAATATGCATACCCTACCTTCTGCAATTTTTGCTGGCTAACTCATTTACAATCTATACTTTAAAAATTTCGGTGTTTTCTGTTTTCTTTTAAATTTACATGAATTTTGTTATACATGCGCACGCCCTTTATATGTGATGCGCCAATCCTTATGATTTCACCAAAAAGGGTTAATAACAGGCAATCAGAATAAATAGATGAACGACAACAAGGAGAGAGTTTAATTATTTCTCTCTTTCGTTTTGTTAAGTCTGAAATAACTGTTTCTATAAAAAGGGTATACCCTACCGTATGCAATTTTGACAGCCTACTTGTTATGTGTCAATTGATCTCTGGCGACCTTCTTCAATTTCTTGTGTCCTGTTTTTGCAATAATTTCAAAGGAGACTTGTATGAATAAAATTTAAAAATGTTTGAGAAATTTAGTGAACAAGGGGTTAAACGCAAAAGACAAGCGATAACAGGAGATCAGAAATGTATATGAAATAATAGGTTAAAAATATTTCGTATGAAAGAGGGCAATCCTAAATACAATAATAGCAAAACTCTCTTTTTTAATTCAAGTCGTATTTGATTCTTTAACAACAATAACGATTAAGATTTAACAGCCAATCAGAATAAATGATCACAAAGAGAGAGTTTCTGTTTTTCTTGTCCGATTTTAAATAACTGTTTGTAAAAGATGTGTGTACCCTACATTATGCAATTTTAACAGACTAATTGTTTTGTGTCAACTAGATCTATGGCGACATTCTTCAATTTCTTGTCTCCTGTTATTGTAATAATTTCAAAGGAAATTGGTATGAACAAAATTTAAAAATATTTGATTAATTGAGTGAACAGGGGGTTAAACGAAAGCGACAAGTGATAACAGGCGATCAGAAATGTATATGAAAAAATAGGTCAAAAATATTTCTTATGAATTTTCGTTCTTCTGAAATAATTTGTTTTACTGAAACAGAAAGTAAGAAGAGAAAAAAAAGGACATTAGCAGGGTTCCCAACCTTAAAAAAAATTCGTTCACTTAAATGATTAGTTTCAGATGGACAACTTAGTTTTTAGGGAATAAAAAAATAAATATTTATTCAAGAAAAATAAAAATTTACATTTTTCGTTATTTTGATATAGTCGACAGGATCACGACTAATTAACCTTATAATTGCAACCAAAATGATAGAGGGTAACCTTTAATAACTGAATAGCAAAACTCTCTCTCTCTCTCTTTTCTTCAAGTCGTACTTACAGGCGAAGATTGTTATTGTAAAAGGAGCTTAACTATTGCTTAACGAAAACGATTAAGATTTAACAGGCAATCATAAAAATTAAATGCATGATCATAATGAGAGAATTTCTCTTTTTCTTGTCCGATTTTAAATAACTGTCCCTAAAAGATGTGGATACCCTACATTATGCAAGGTTTGCAGCCTAATTGATATGATATGTAAATAAGTTAATAAATGTTTAAACTAGCGCTTGTCTAATAAACATATTTTTCTTAGAGTATATAAAAAAAAGTTCTGGTAATAGCCGATTAGGTCTCTGATGTATTAAGGTTACTGTTGAAGTATACCCGGTATTTTACGTTTTCTTTA
>QOCX01000858.1:6616-60669 GCA_005959815.1 Sarcophaga bullata
GAGGACATATTTCCTTTTTGGAAAATGAAAAACAAACCATTATCATGCCTGTGCAGAATTTATTTTGAAAGTTTAGCTGGTTGGTCTCTTGTTGGTTCTCTTGTTACACAGAGCAGTCGCCTCTTTAAATTTCTTGACGACAAACACTGTGGGAAGCGCCCTTCATTTTAGCAATTTCTTGCAACTTCAACCCTCTCAACTTCAAACCTCTCAACTTCAAACCTCTATTTAAAAACATTTCATACGTGGCTATGTAAGTTCGTTGACCACTTTTGCAAACTGTTACAACCGTCCTACTAGCGTCAGGATTACGGCCTAGCTTCTCACATGTGTTAACTTTATACATGAGTGGCGGGACCTACAGTTTAAAGTCGACTCCGAACGACCGATTTTTAAGAAACTTTTCATGGCAATTTTATTTACTCTCAGAGTTTTTTCCAGAAATCTGCTGAGAGGAAGCCGCCGAAGAAATATTTTTTATCGTATTTCGTTTTTGATGTCTGACCGGGGATTCGGGGATTCTGACCTTTCGTGTAATAAGCCAACACACTACCAACTAGACTGCGGCGTGTTTACCTTATAACACTAGTTATAAATATCTAGCTTATATCTGAAAGGCACCAGCAACCAAGGCTATCTGCCCAAGAACTAAATAATATTAAATTTAATGTATAGCTTTTCATCCAAATGTATAACATAGGATCTATGTTATTAAATTAAACAACTTTTTGTAATTAATGGCAATACTAATTGAAAAGTTTAGAGAAAACTTTATTTCATTCGTAGATTATTGCCACTGATTACGAAAGGCAAAACGACTAGTTCAGTTTTGTTTTTGGTAGATTTTATAATATTAAAGAGTTATTTTTGATACATTATAGCAAGAGTTTTTCCATTAATTTTGCTAGAATGACAAGCAGAGATTGTTTTTTAAATAAAAATTTATCTTAAATATTCGCAGTACGAGATTTCTTGTAAAATCACCTGTGTTCCTTAAAAGGTCTAGTCTCGAAATTTGTTCCTAGAATTATTTTTGGTATATATATACCAAATATATATATATATATATATATACCATATATATATATTAATATTATTGTTTCAACTTGCGTTATAAAAATTGTTTTAAAATTATAATATTACTTTAAATAAAATTAATTTAACAAAGTAAATTAATTAGACACAATAAATATTCTTTGCTAATGCTAAATATTTTTCTTTGGAACTCACTATAAGCTCCTATATTAACAAATTGTAAATGACATGAACTCATACAATAAATTTATTATATTATAAATGCTACTAATTATGTAAGAATATTATAAAAAGAGGAAAAGAAAAATAATTCGCTTCTAGTGAATACAACTACATTAATTTTTGATTTCGTTAAATATTCTGATGTTTTGTTTGTTGTCATATTAGTATACAATGTTACCATACATATGCTGATATAGTTAATCGAATGTTATATATACATACATATACACGCGCATTAATTCTAATTATACCTGGAGAGAACAGTTAACAAAACAAACAAAATGATTGTAAAATAATGATCAACACGAAGTGAATTTTGTTATTGATAATAAATATTTTATGTATGTACATATGTATGGATTTTATATTCTATTTTATATAAAAAATCACGCACTAACCTGACATACGAGTATTATGTGTTTATATCATAAACCAACTTTATCTTTCAATCCATGTTCATCTCAATACGATAATATACGCTATTTAAGTTTTGGAACAAATCTTGTTTTTAGCATTTTTTTTAAACAATATTTTTTATATATTTTATTTGATTGTATGCAAATGACAATATATAAGGAAACAAGAAGTACCTTTGCTCTGTATTTGCTAGTAAGAATTCGTTCGATTAATACGTGCCAAATAGATACGGATCAAAATGACACGATTAGTAAGTTGTATATTAAAATTTTTCCATTAAAAAGAAACCATATTAAACAAATAAACAAATTCAATGTTCAGTGAAAGGATAAAGCTTATGTATAAAAATGTACAATATAATTTTTTGTGATTTCATATGAAAATTGAAAAAATAATCGTTTATAGTTAGATTTTAAACAATTTAAAAAACTTTCAATAATAGTTGTAAACATATATATATATATATGTATATACATATTTATATACACAGTAATTGACGTATTGGTGAAACACTCAAAATTCAAATGAAATTAAATATATCTTAAATACTGGAGAAAATTAATGCCAACAAAACAAGAATGATTCGATAAATTAAAATGCAGTTGTATTCAAAATATATTCAAATTGAAAAACATGCTTGAAACTATGAAAAATGTGTATTTTTAATTACTTGGAATGGAATATCTTTATTAAGCAGGACTTGTCACTTAATCCGTTACTAAAAATATTAATATATTTTATCAGTTTACATGACAGTGAATTGGAATAAAATAGTAATAATGTAACAGAAATTATATTTTGAAATTTTTTCAATTAGACAATTAACAAAGGTGAAAGTTGTACTGATTTTTGTACAGTAATTTATAAAACACGTGTTTTTAAACCATAACAGAAATAATCATTTTCTAAATAAAGAGAAAGTTGTTTAAATTGATATTGCATATATAATGACGAATAAAATTTTAAATACAAAATCTATATTTTCGATTTCAACTCGAAGCTATATATTCAAATCATTATACAACCCCATATTTGTTTAAGTTATAATTACTTCTATTCTATTCAAACCTTTTCTGCTTAAATATAAATTTTATTTCAAAGGTTTCAATTATAATAAATATCTTAAATAAGAATCACTATCTCATCTAAATAATTAAAATGTAAATATGTTAATTCTTGATTAATACAGGATTCAATAAGAAAATGGTTTTTTTTTTCTATATAAAATTTGATCTCTTATTGTTGTTATTTCAATGCTAAAATTTCTTTACAAAAATATGAAACATTTGTTTCAAAATATTGTGTTTAGTACTAATTAATTGGTTTTTTTCGTAATTAAAATAGCTCGTTTTATTATGTGTTGTGATGTGTGTAGTTGCTGACGTTAAACATCTCACAGATCGAAACATTGATCTATTTAAGTATAATCCTAGCGATGTTTACACCTTACCAGAAGACATCGATGACGATAAACCAGCCACAGTATATAATGGTGATGTAATGAAGGCTAAAGTTGAAAAATTACAAAATCTTAGCGGAAGCAACAAATTTAAATTAGAGTAAGTTTTTGCATTTTTAACGTTAATTTATTTAATAAAATAGTCGTTTATTTTGAAAGTAGTGCAAGTCATTTTATTTTCAAATTACTATTTTTAACCTTTAATATTTAACTTTACACAGCGTCTTTTGATTAAGAAAAGCGTCGTAAATCAGGCCTGGAATAGAATAAAGTAGTTGAAGTAGAAGTTGAAGTTTTCAACGTAATGAGTAGCGTAGAAAGACGAATTCGAATGGAATAGTGAAGCTCTTGCAAGAATACTATGTGAATTTTCTTACAAAAATGCATATCAAATTATATATAATGTGTCTCTCAAGTAACATTAAAATTTATGTTTCCCTTATTTAATGTTGAATATGTTGAAAATCATGGAAACTGTGTTTACAATTTATATTTGTCACCCGACAATTTTCAAAATCTCATGTTCTGATTTTCAGCTTCTATTGACAGTGACTATTACAACTACGTATTCTGTTGACTCTAATTTGACCACTTACTCTTTACGTTATAATAAAGCGACTGTGTAAAGACAAAATGTACGAGCATGTATAAAAAGTATATACCTTTGTAAAGCAACAGGAGCAAAACTAGCATATATCTGAACATTATATACTTAATTTTTGTTCTTCATCATAATTTAGAAATAAAATAAAATAAAATAAAATAAAATAAAATTAAAATATTTTAAAAGAAACATGAATTTTAAAGTAAATTAATTTAAAGATAGCTTTTAGAAAATAACAAATAAGAATTTACTGGATATCGAATATATATTTATGTTTATAAGATTGATTTTATAAATATACAACGTATGTATTTCTTAATAACTCCAATTATTTTATAATTTTCCCATTAGCTTAAAAACTCAAAATGGTATTGAGGTTTCGAGCGTCGGAAAACTGAAAGATGATAAAACTTTCGTTGTTAGCGGTTCATATTCGTTTACAGGCGGTGACGGAAAACGATATAAAACCAGATACACCGCCGATGAATTTGGTTACCATCCCATCACTGAATTGGACTTAGATATACCAGAGTAAGTTAAACATATTTATGTATGCTACTTAATTCATTATTAATCGATGTTGTTTATAATTACTAGACCTCAACCGCTCGGTGCAGGTATTGGTGCAAGCGCTGGCTTAGGAGCAGCAAACAACAAATTTGGAATTGACGATAAGAGAAACAGATTTCAGTTTCTTAAACAAGATTTAAATTTGGATTCAAACCAATCGCCATTAAAAGGCAGTGGTCAAAGTGGTGATGACTACAGTTATTCACAAATTGGTAACAGTCACCATGGCAGTGGTTACGACTATTCTCCACCCACGTAAGATTATAAACTATTGATATAAGAACTCATTGAAATTAAATTAAATTGTCTTTGTTTTTGTTTTTTTTTTTTGCAGCCAAACATTCAACGTACCAGATCCATCTCGCCAATATCTGCCCGCTCTGTAAAAGTTGCCATCATAGTTTTTAAGTCATTCAACACACATTCTATCCTTTAGCGAATTCTTGCTGAATTGCAGCAAAACCATTTATTTAAATGATATAATTTGTACAGAAAATCGGCATTCACATAGAAAAAATATTTTAAGGTTGAACAAATATTTAAAAAATAACATATTTATAGTGATATTAGAAATAAAATAAAATGGATTTCTATAAAAACACAAAGACATATTAGGTCATATTTTTCTTCTCTAAAACTAATTTACGAATTTTCACATTTTTTTATGTTATGTCATGTGAGTTATTACAATCGTTGATAGAACAAAATATATGTGAACTGTCTTACACATTACCCTGAAAGATAAACAACGAAAGAGTGTTTCCTATAATATATAAATCTGTCATTTAAATTAGACCTATGTCTATAAGAAACATAAGTCCTGCTTAATATAGTCCAATCACCTGACAGCCAGGTGAGACGTGTAACTTGACTTCAGATTCCGAATCAATCCTCAACTTAACACACAGTATAATTTTGAGAATTTTATTTCAGCTATATATATTTAATATCTGAAAAGATTAAAGGAAATATTCAAAATTGTAAATGTTAATTACCCCTACCCACTTTTCGAAGGAAAACTAACGCGTTGTTACGTGCTAGTGTTTCTTTTTTTTTATTGTTGTACTGCCACAGAATTGCAATAAATAAAGCGAAAAGTTTGTTTTTTTTACATTTGTTGTTTACCAACAAGATTTATTTATCAATAATTTTGCAATTAAATTTGTATGAAAACTTTTTTAAATTTTTTGTGTAAAATGATAGCAATGTCAAGAGCCGAAAATATAGTTGGGAACAGATCGTAATGTAACCAGTGGTGGATTTACACCTGGTCCGTGAGGCCAGAGTCCAGGACAACATAATTTAAAGGACGCCAAAATTTAATGGTAAACAAATGTATGGGCAATTCACATTCAAAAATTAATTTTTGCTTTAAACAAATATAAGATTTGTATTATTGTAAATTGTATTCAGATAATTAAAGAAATTGTTAAAATTTGTTTATCTTAACTTTAAATTTTGACAATACGTATATATTTACCTATTTTAGCTAAATCCACTGCGTTTAAAATCATTATATTTATCGCCAAAAAAGCTAAATTACTATTACGGTTCACAAGGTTCAAAATAGTTTTTATGTGTGTATTCCCTTTTTAATAGTAATCTATGAATAATAAACTTGTGACTGCGTATATTTATGTATGTACTGTTTCTATTGATTTATTCTACAATAGTCCTAACAAAAGAAGTAAATCGTGCTGAATTTTTTAAAAAAGGCGGAAATGACTGCAAATGGGGGTAATTTACTAACATACATACATAATTGGCCATTACAACCCTTCAGTCAGGATTACGGCCTAGCTTCTCATCACCACTTATGTTGTGTGTGTTAATTTTATACATGAGTGGCGGGACCTACAGTTTAAAGACGACTCCGAACGACAGATTTTTGAGAAACTTTTCATGGCAATTGTATTTACTCTCAGAGTTTTTGCCAGAAATCTGCTGAGAGGAAGCCGCCGAAGAAATATTTTTTTTTCATATTTCGTTTTTTAGATGTCTGACCGGGGATTCGAACCCTGGCCTTTCGTCTAATAAGCCAACACACTACCTACTAGACCACGGCGGCTTCTAATTTACTAAGCAACTCCATAAATATCTCCTTGTTTCGCAACCAGCTCGGCGAAATCCTTAAATAATGACCAACAACTATGATGTTCATCTGCAGTAAATATTTCATGATTTTTCCAAATTTAATTACGTTTAAATATAACTAAAAAAAAACAAACTTCAACCCAGGATATTGGAAAAATCCATTCAAACCCTCCTGCAACGAAGTTATTAAATAACAATTTGATGACTGAAGCTTTAAACGAAACAATACGATATTACATGACTATAAAGCTGGATTCACACAGGGTTTCGGAACAAAATGTTTGTCCCGAAACAATTTTAGTTTTTTGAGACTTTGTTCTGAAACGATTCACCCACTTCGAACAATTGTTCTGGAAAAACAAGACTACCATATGAAATATGTTTGTAAACGACGTATTAGTTTTACTATGTAATTAATTTTCTATCAAATTTGCTTATAAAATTGAAGTATCTGGCAGCACTGTTCAATTGTTTCGGAACAAAAATTAAAATTAAGCCAATTGAAGCTGAACTTGTTTCGAACAAAATTTACTCTCTTCCTCTATCTCTCTTTAAAAGAGAGAAACGCCAAACTCATATAAAAAATATTTTCCGGAACAAAAATTTTGTAATGTTTATCATCTATATACTAGAGCAGTAATTCAAGACCGCGTGGATTAACATCTAATAAAATAACTCGCTGAAGAAATAGCAATTGTTAATGAATTGCAAAAAGAGGACTGCCGTTTCGGAGACATTCAGAACAAATTGAAAATCTCCAAAATGGAAGCTTCTTAGGTTCCTATCAATTTTGAGTCATTTTTGTCTGAGTATTTAAAATTTTATGCGAATCGCGAAAGTGGAAAGCTCCCGTAGATTTTTGTAAGTTTGGAGATCTTGATTCAGCGGACAAATTTTAGATGTTACGATTTTATCCCAATACTTGTTTTCTCTACTATTAAACTTCTTGATATTTTTATTACACAACTTTAGTTACTTATTCACACATTCCTAAACCTGCATTCCAATCTGACAACACAAACATCTCTAACAAATAATAACAATAACAACCCCAAACACACATCAACATTCATATCCATAACATTCATCAACATCAACATCCTTTACGTCGATTAGTAGTAGTAGTAGATTATCGACATTAAAAAACCCATCAATCCAATATTATAAATCCATATTACATTTGCGAATTTTACATTTAAACACTACATTAAATTTTACGTACATACACAAAAACATAACTGACTTACTTAATTGACCATTAATAACCTGATTAACGGATTTCGACATGCCACAACACATCTTTCCAGGCGTGTCTGCTTCTTGCGCGCCTACGCCTGTTGGTCACACCCATCGATGACAGGGTTTCCTCGTTTTGGTCCTTCCAACGACTTTTTTCTCGAATACTCTCAAGGCTGCTGAATCAGTACTTAATAGAGTCCGTGCCTCTGCGCCAGAAAGTAACACGTTTAGAATGAGCGTCTTCGTAGTTATACAAACATACACAAGACTAATAAAAATCTCTACGTCTTAATTAACTACAAACCTATATAAAATATATTTCTTTATTCATATATACTTTTATTATGGTAAAATTAATATAGAAAAGGTTTGTGTACTTTCTTCTATGTATACACCCTACCCCTCTTACCCAAATACTTACCTACTCCCTATAACCCGTAAAAACATTGGTTCTTCAAGCCGGATTTGAACCTGCGTTCTATGGATATACATAGTTATGAGGTTATGTTAGTCATCGAGTTCTTTCAAATATTCATCCTTCCATCTTTTGCGAAACTAATGATACTGAATTTTCATCTTTTGCAATCTGTTCGCTACTAAAATCGGGTTTAACAATCGGAGAGACAATTAAGAAATGGCCTGGGGTTAACGGGTTAAGATCTTGAGGATTTTCATTGACGGACTTAAAGGTCTTGACTTGAGGCATCCTTCTATTCTAGCCAATAGGGTTACTAGTTCCTCAAAAGTATTTTTAAAATTTGCCGGATTTTTAATATGGAATTAGAAGCTTTTCATCCATCTTCCCATAAGCCTCCCATATGTGGAGCTCCGGGTGGAATAGAGAGCCGCGTCAGTATTTTGAAGATATTGATTGATGTATGGGGAATTCCTGTCACTGCTTTTACTCAGTTGGCTAAGTAGTGGCTTATTAAACGTAAGGCCATGGTTTAAACCCCTGGTCGGATATCAAAAACGAAATACGATTCAATTATTCAAAGGCCACAGCGCCCTCATTATCATTTAAAAAATACTGTTTATGACATCAGGGACCCATAACCCCTAATGTTGTAAAAATTACCTTACCCATTAAAAATATAGTGTTATATAAACTAACTAGGGTTATATAAACTTAAACTATTAGTGACAATTAAAATTACAAAGTGCGAAATATACATAAACAGAATTCACAAAACATAAACTGATTAACAAAATGTAATACAGTTGGGCCTCAATTATCTGTGATGATCGGGACCAGAAGCATTACGTGACGATGTGAGTTACTTGCAGTGCTGGAATGCATAAATAATTACCATAAGTACCTGTATGGCCGACATTTTCTGCTAAGGACTGATTATTCCGCACTGAGATGTCTGCTGCAATTCAAGAGCACTGAAGGACAGTTAGCAAGTTGGATTAAGCGGCTCCAGACTTACGACTTCAGCATTGAAAACCGAAGAGGCATGAAACATGGGAATGCTGATGATCTCTCACGCCGACCTTATAATTTGGAGTGTAATCATTGCATGAAAGCCGAGAAGAAGGATTCCATCATCGATATCCGGCTAACGCAGATCGAAGCTAACGAAGACTGGTTCGAAGCACAAAGAAGCGACCCAATATTGGCGAAGATTATAGCAGCTAAGGAAGAGGACAAATGGCCTACCAGAAATGAGATATCCGCAGAAGGTCCTCTTATGAAAGCATATTGGGAGCAATAGTTTAAAAGTGATAAACGGGTGCTTTTATCGACATTGTGAAAGCACTAATCGCAAGACGTCATCCAACCTAATAGTGGTGCCTTCCTGCAAAATGAAGGAAGGTTTAAATGAATTCCATAATGGAGCTAGCTGAGGACATTTTGGAGTGACAAAGACGTTGGAGAAACTATTATAACGCTTTTAATGGGTTGGATGTCAGTAAGCAGTGACTGATTGGATAGCGCACTGTACCCAGTGTGTTACAGCTAAAAGTCCCGTAAGAAGAAGTCGAGGTCGGATGTAGGCCCTTTTCCTGTCAGTAATACCGGAAATCGATATATTCTCGTCGTAACGGCGAGCACAATAGTACTTTTTGTGAAAAACTGGGTATGCCAATCAAGGTAAAAATTTCGAGGAAGCTGTGTGAGGAAATGTGTGAGGTATACGGTATTAAGAAAACTCGAAAGACGCCACTTCATCCACAGTATAACGGAATGGTGGAATGATTTAATGGAACCCTGGAGAAATACTTGCGAAAAGTAGTGAGGGTGCAACAGAAGGATTGTGACGAACGCATTCCGAGCTTTCTACTGACGTACCGATCCGCGGTTCATGATTCAACATCTAGATCACCCGCCAATGTTATTTCTGGGACTGAGATAAAACTGCCTGGTGAATTTGGTGTTAGGCTCGCCACAAAGAGGGATGCCATATACAATGGAAAACAGCAGAGTTTAAATGAAAATCATAAATTTGTGCGCACACGTATTAAAATGGTCAGCATTAGAATGAAAGCTAGTTATGATCCGAAAGCAAATACGGAACACTTCCATGAGGGATAACTGGTTCTATTCTACCAAAGCGGAAGAAAGGATTATCTCCCAAGGTATAAACCAGCTAGGATGGACCTTATATAATAATTAAAAGATTAAACAATGTCGGGTACAGAATACAGAAAGCTAACAGCCCCCAAGAAAAATGAACGTCGTCCATATAGAGCGACTGGCGAAATAAGGGAGAACAGATAATAATAAAAACAAAAAAATAACATTTATTTTGTGTTAAAAAGGAGAAATTTTGAATATAGTTTCTTACACAAAAGGTAATTAAGATAAATAGTACGAGATCAAAAGAAGACATACAAATCTTTTTTTTGCTGAAAGTTTCCAATATTTTTCAAATTTCTTGAACGAAACAGTTAAAATTTATTATTATTAGTTCTTATTGTTATTTATTAACAATTTCACATAAAAATTAATTTTTATTAACACGCGCCTATATAAAAAACCCACCCCAAAAACTAATAAAACATAAATAAGCAAAAAAGAGAGACAATCAGAGAGGGAGAGAAATACTTTTTGGTAATATTTGCTATCCCTTTCACATTACGTCAAAAACTGTCAAATTCCGTGTCGCCTCTGTGTACTTTGTAGTATGGACGACCGCAACACACATTTGTCGAGTAAAGAATTTACATATAAGAATGATGTTGATTTTTTCTTTTTTGTTTATTATAGCAAAACTTTTTATTTATATTGTATGAATATGAAACATTAAATTATTTAGGGCCATTATTACAACTTCCCGTTGAAGTTGGACTTAGTTGAAGGTAATTTTAGATAAAGTAAACTTTAAAGTCACCTTTAACTTATTTTCATTATCACAACCTAATGATGAATTAAAGCTAACTTTTTCAAAAATATGGCAGTGCCGGAGCAATGTCGATAAAACTGCTCAATTAAACAAGTTTTTTTTAAATGCAGAGGCAACGACGGGCTTCGTTTTTTATTATTGTATATACTCATTTTATTAAAATTTGAAGTTACCATATTGAAAATAATATATAATAAGGCAAGTTCAAACATAAACTTAACTTGAAAGCTGCCCGTTAAAATTCTTCTTTTAATTAATGACAAGTTGTAATAAGGGCCCTTAATAGGATAGGTTATCCTTGACCAAGGTGTAATAAATAAAAACTCTAAATTGAATAACATGTAATTAATTGTTAAAACTGTTTATACAATAAATAAGCTTATTTTGCAGTGTGACTCTTTTAAGCGTAAGAGAGCCAGAGGATTAAGTTGGAATTGGAACTAGTTTTTATCCTAGTATTTGGTCGTCAAGTATTTATCTGATAACTATATGCAGTAATATCGAAGAAGGGAGTTGGAATTTCCAACTGTCTGATCGCTTTTCAAAGCAGAAAATTTTTACCGCCTATAAACTTTAAGGTGAACTTAACATTTCGTGCTTTAAAACGCCTTCAGGTTGGCGTGGTAATGTATGATGGCTGGTGAAGTTGGAACTATAGAGCAAATAGTTGGCAAGAAGACTGCCAAAACTTATATCATTTTGTCAGCGAACCTTCCTGCCTCTGGCCAAAAACTGCGTGTGTAATCCTTACATATTTTTTTGCAGTATAGCAAGGATCCCAAAAACACCTGCAAAATAACTCGAAAGTGGCTTAAGGATAACGGCTATAAAGTAATGTCATGACCACTCCAATCAAATTTTCTCAATCTAACTGAAATCTTCTGGGGAAAGCTGAAATCCCAAATTCTTTAAACGAATTGTAGGTTCAAGTTTGGGTGCATATACCACTCATTGTGTGCCAGAACTAGTTAAAGCATGCCACGAAGAATTCAGACTGTTATAACTGCTAATGCTAATTGTATATGTTTTAAATAAAAACAAAAAATTTACGGTTTTATAGATTGATTCACCAATAGACTCATTTAAAAGAAAACAATAACAAAAATAAGTGCTTCTCAAGCAAGGTCGTATAAGTGGTTTTGTTGTGTAAGCATTTAAATTTTGTTTATTATTATTATTATTTATTTATGTATAAGTATCCATAATACTTTAAACATTTTTAAAATAAAATTATTTTACTTAATAATATTCATTTCCTTATTTCTTACGAATTGAACAATATTTCTTTTATAGAAATTAAAATTTGTTTCTGTTTTTGAAACTTCAATAGCATGTAGAAAAGTTTAAATCCTTTGAAAAAAAGTGATCTCGGCATGGATGTTGTTGTCGGCATTGGTAAACGGAAGTCGTCAGTGTTTTGCAGATGGTATGGTTGAATATCTCTTACATATCCAAATTGGTCGGTTAGATAACTAGGCACTTTTCCCACTTTAATTTTTCTAATATCGAATTGCAGCACAGGCAGCTTTGCGCACCCTTGCAGACAGTTTCGCTCCCGATTGAGTTTGGGATCGAGGATCAGGCCGAGATATTTAGCCTCGGGACTCAACGTGAGTCTGGTCCCGCTTATACTAGGGAGGGTGAAGGTTGGAACAATCTCCTAGTGAAAAGAATGTATCGGTCTTGGAGGGATTATTTATTATTTATTTTTTTAATTCTCTATTCCTGCTGACAAGCCAATGATTTAGCGGATTCTATGAATTTTTTAATGTATAATATAAATGAGAAATAAAAATGAAATGAAAAAACATTCAACAGCCTTTCAGACAGAGCCTGTGGATAGATATGGCAATATCGTCAGGGTAAGCTAAGGCGTCTCCTCAAGAGTGAGTTGAGTTGGAAGTGTAGATAGATCACCACCTTGCAGTGTACCTCTACAGAAATACTCTGACAATGTATAGCCCCCACTGTGGACGTTACTATTCTCGACTTAAGGAGAAGCTCAATAAACCTGACCAGATTCTGCTTCAGGTTGAGATAGTTAATTGATCTAACTATAGCGTCTGAGTTGACGTTATTGAATGCACCCTCAATGCGAAGAAAAATGGCCAGAGTATATTCTTTAACGTGAGGGACTTCTTCATCAGAGTCCAGCTACCGTCTGGCAGTTGGATGTACCCGAGAGACCTTTGTGTGGAACTTAGAACTTTACGGAGACGGCTAATCTCCTGGTTGCACCAGGGCGATTTGGGCCGCCGACTTAAGGGCCGCTGTCAGTGTGTCCGCAGCCAAAAAATATTTCTCTCCAGTAATATTAAATTTTATGTTTCATATTTCTGATATTGATGTGGAAAATAACCATGTGAGTACGCTAGCAATTTGTTTATTATATCACACAAATCAAACAAAAAGATTTAAAATATACCACATTTTAGACTTAGCATATTGTATAAATATTTTAGAAATATTTAATTGTTCTTGATGTTAATACGTAGTTCAGTTTATTATGCCATTTTCCAAGCATTGTATTAATATTAATATAGGTTTACTTTCGATAGAAATTAAATGAATAAAAATAAATAAATGTGCTACTACAATTATTGTCAAATTGTATTTCCATCAAATTTGTTTATTGATAGAAATACACAATAAGAAAAAAACATATTAAAAAATCGATCTGTCAACGTTTTTCTTCGTAATTTGTTTGCGGATTTGTGCTTAGCCCGATCTTTACCGGAGTTCCTTGTTTTTCAACCAAAATTGAAGATAAGTTTTATATGTATTTTAGATGACAGTGTGACATTCTGCAATGTTGCAAATTTCTGAACATTTTGCGGATACAATGAGGTACGCAGTCCTACATCGACCAATATAGAATGTAGTTGTTTTAATTTTCGAAAAAGTTATGAGCGAGTAGTCGAATATCACCATAATAGTCTAGAACTTCACTTACTTAATTTGTCATTACAAATCTTTGAGCAGAATTACGACCTAGCTTCTCACATCATTCATGTTGTGCGTGTTAAATTTTTTAAGGTCAAATCTCTTGGATCTGATACATATTTATGCTAAAATTACTTAAATATTCCATGTTCTGAAAATATCATTGTGTAACAACTTGAGGCTGTTAACAGTTGGTGCACGTTTTATTTAACTTTCATGTCAGAAATACTAACAGGAGCCTTCCAAAATTCTACCACAACAACTATTGATGACGATCTTGATTACGTAGTGTTGAGTGGCGAGAATAACCGATTACAATGCGGATATTTGGTGGAACTAATGCTTCTTGGTGAATCGACTCCGCTGTATTGTGCGCTACTACGTAACTTGCTTTCGTAGATACACACAATATCTACTTCTGAAGTCGTAGCTTTTCGATGTGCTCGATCTAGAGTTCTAGTTACATTTCAAAATCTTTGAATTTCAAACAGCCATCTGAGGACGGAGTTTTTGGTTCTCAGTAAATGTAGCCCGCACTGGTACTTATGATAGTGCTTTATGTGCCTTAGCTTTGCTATCAACTTAGGGGACAGAACGCAACCTATTCTATACCCGCTAGCATCCCTGCCAAGCATAATTTCTCTTCTAGGACTGAATATGACAAAACTGTTGGAGCACAGTTTGGAACGCCTTTTCATGGTTTTCTGTCTATTAATACGGCCAGGATTTCTTGATCAACTTATGTAAGCTGCTTGCTAATATGTTAAAAGTTCTGAAAAAGACATGAGCATTCCGAGGACGAGGCCAGTTTTTTTACTGCAAGTACATTTTCTTCATCCATGAAAATTCAATCTTCCGTAACCCTAAGTCCTTCAGTCGTTGCAATGGTTAAATAGCATTACTTAAAATTTCCATAAACTGTCGCTTGCACTGAAGTCAGTTTTTTCTTCATCCTTCTCCGCAGCCTAATTAATACCTATCGTATAATTCGACAATTCTTGGTAGAGCGTAACTGTCATTCTTAGTGATGTCAATTACTACGTCAACAATACTGATTTCATTACCGTCAAATTATCATCAATAGTTGTTGTATTGATGTTTATTTTATTGAATTATTAAATAAGAAATTATGGCCTTCATATTATCATTCAATTTTGTGTTCCACTTCTTAAAGTATTTGTTACATCATTTTAGGCTTAACTCCACATTCTTGAGAATAGCAGTAGTAAGCTTACTAAACATTAAGAGGGCTGTATCTAAGGAAATTTGGCATAAGATGTATAGATTGAATACAAATTTGCAGAAATATAGAACCCGGCGGTCCACCTACAAGCAAAGGCTTAAACGATAACAAGCTTTTGCTTACCGAGGTCGCGTAGGTTTTTCTATGAAGTGTAAAACGACCTTACAAAGATATTACGGAATATTAGCAGTAACTGTTCATACCAGTGTACAAATTTAGCACAACCTCAAGCCTGCCTTCCATTAAAACCAACATTAATAAAGAAAAACATCCATCAATCACATCCACAACACATCATAAAACTATCCTTTTACGTTTATAGTTCAGTTAATTATCGAACAACAATCAAAAAAATATAGATACACACATATGTACATCTTTTTGTAAATAAATACGAACATTAAATTACATTAAACATACAAACTGTGAACAAAATAATTATTGTGAAGAAAAATACAAGTAACGCGCTCCACACATTGTGTAACATACCATTTATCCAAAATGCTGACACAACGATCATTGATATTTTATTTGTATAGACTGACGCTACACGCAGGCTTGTTGTCTGCGTACATACAACAAATATGCTAATTTCAATTATTTATTAAGTTATTTTAATTAGTTGCTGTGTAAGAGTAATTTAAGTATAAATAGTTTGTTATAAATCAATTGTACTTCTTCTACTTTCGGACGCCGGAATAAAGGTAACGAAATCAATAACATTTGTTTTATTTCCATTACAAGGGCCGCTCCGGGGTCCCCTCCGGGGAACACGTTAACTTACACATGCATATACTCATATGCATTTTATAGCGTTTAAATAAGCCACGATTAGCTAAACGTTCACCTAATTTAACGTACGTCCGTTTGTAGCATATGTTGAGCAATCTAAATGCTTACCGAAATGTACTGTCTGTTTAAAACAGAAAATGAGTGATGAGAGTGTCCCCTTTTGGTACTTTTATGCTTATTATATACAACTTTTTCTTTAATTTTTCTTCAATTTTTAATTAAAATAATAATAAAAAATATTTTTAAAATAAACACTTATGGTTATGATTCTATTGAAATTTGAGACTAGAAAATATGTATTATATATATACATATGTATGCATATATTGAGTAACGACGTGGTATGAATGTCCTTTTTGGTACTTTCATAAATATAAATCTTTTAAATTTGTATATAAACAAATGGTTTTTCTTCAATTATTATTATTGTGTTCGTAATGTCTATAAAAAACCTTGCAACAAAATAAATAAATAAAATGAATTTTGAGTGGCAATATGACACAAATTTAATTTTTGGTACTTTCCTATTTATACAATAATATTCAATAGCGTACTTATATGTAAATTCTATAAATATTGACTCAGATCAGATCAAAAATGTAATATTCTATAATATGACAAAAATAAATATTTATAATAACCTAAAACTAAAGAAGCTAATATGTATATCTTAATCCATTTAAGATCTAATTGGATATTTTTTTAATTTTGTATTATCTAAACAATACTTACCACTGTTCTCATTACCACTGTTTGCATTGCATTGTGTTCGTTTGTGTATTTTGCGTTTTTGTTTACATTCTTCATTGACGGATGTCAAATTTTTAACGATTCTGTAACTACACAAACGTACGTACGTTAAAGTACGTTCCGTTTTTACGACTTCTACATTAACTAACAGATCCTTTAGCCAAACATCCTCGCAATGTAACGGAACGTACGTTCGTTTTTTAGCAAGATATATTTATACAGGTAGTAGCAGCATTACAACAATTTATTTCACTTTTGATTTGTGCAAGAAACAACATGTATTTGATGATTTTTTCAAGTCCATTTTCTGTCAAATCTGATTAGTCTTGCCCATTTTCCCTACTACAAATGACAAATCTTAAATAAAAGTTTACTACAAACACACATAATAAGTAAACATAAACAAACTATTCGAATTGTTTTTGACATGTTGTATTAATATAATGTTCGTAATGTATGTTCTGTAAACGTTTCACTAAACCTTTTCAAAGTATTTTCTTTTATAAATTACAAATAAGTGTTAAAATTGCTCACTTATATTACAAAAAAAAAATAATACATACATATATTACATATTTTATTGTTATTATAAAAACAAAACTCAATATTAAACTCACTTCAGATTATGATAGCGACCATGATGCTGTACAAATAATAATCTTCATGAATAAAGAAAACGAAAATTTCACATTTTTACTAAAATGTTATATTCTGAGAAAAGTAAGATATTAATATTGGTCAAAAAACTTAACAGATTAGAGCTAATACTTTCCGAAGAGACATTATCATTAGCAAAAGCAAAAATAAAAATAATTAAAAAACTTATCAAAGATAATTTTTCAATAAATATTAATAAACAGATCAAAGAAAAATTAATGAATATAGACCCCAAAGATTCGAGAGATATGTACAACCAAATTAAGAAAAAAAGAAAATATTTAAACTCTTAAACTTAGAAGTAATTAAAATTCCTACAAATAATGAACGCATTCTATATAACTTTAGGATAAACCTTCTAGGTTTAAGAAAAGTTGATCAAAATAATTATATTGTTGAAGATCAGATTCAAATGTTAAATACTATAGGATCCTATTTCCAGACCATTCATGAGTGCAAAGATACTATTTCAAATAATGTTTACCAGCAAGTCCAATCCACTTCTAGTAGGTTTGTAGAATTTAAAAGACAATATGAGAATAACAAATCTACACATAAATTTCAATGAAACAATACTATCTGACAACATTGATGAAGATGATTCTATTGACTATTTCATAACAAGAAATTATATTCTTTATATTTTTTCTAAATTAAAAAATAAGTTGTCGTCCAGAATTGATAATATACCAAATATAATATTAAATAATATTCCACAAAGACTGATTTTTGAGAATTGTTCAACAATATGCTGAATAATTCATATTTTCCTCACAAATGGAAAATAGCTAAATTTGTGTTACTGCCTAAAAAGGATAAAGAGCCAAATAGCCAAAAATTTGAAATATGCGTAAATAATATTCTTTATCAATTTTGTAATAATATTAAATTGAAGTCGCCGTAGTCTAGTAGGTAGTGTGTTGGCTTATTAGACGAAAGGCCAGGGTTCAATCCCCGGTCAGACATCAAAAACGAAATATGAAAAAATATTTCTTCGGCGACTTCCTCTCAGCAGATTTCTGGCAAAAACTCTGAGAGTAAATAAAATTACCATGAAAAGTTTCTCAAAAAAATCTGTCGTTCGGAGTCGACTTTAAACTGTAGGTCCCGCCACTCATGTATAAAATTAGCACACACAACATAAGTGTTGTGAGAAGCTAGGCCGTAATCCTGACTGAAGGGTTGTAATGGCCAATTATGTATGTTATGTATGTAATAATATTAAAGTTTATAGCGAAAAACAATTTGGCTTTAAATTCAAACACTCTACCATTAACGCAATACATACACTAACTTCTGGTATTAATTGGAATTGGCAAAAAAGTTTTGTACAGGAGCATGTCTCACAGACATGGAAAAAGCATTCGACAGTGTTTGGATTGATGGCTAAATACATAAATTATTTTAATACGGACTATTCACCAAATATAATGGCTCCTTACAACACAAACTATGAATATACATATAACTAGCTGCTAAGAAAGTGGATTTGTTCCACCAGAAGCTTTTGTGTACCTGGATAATAAAGGTTTTGTCTAAAACAATAATGGTATTCCCATTTTATATCAAAACAATCAATTAGATATGAGATACAATACAAGTATATCATAAAAGGACCTAAAATTAGCTCAAAAATCTAATGCCAAAATGTTTTTAGCTTGGGCTCCAATACATAACAGTTGTTATCTAATTTCTTTTTTATCATCCCTTTTTTCCGACTTGAAGTTTTTTCTTTTTTTATTTTTCTGATATAAAAAATAATGTTTTTTGGTAACTTTTCATTGTACAAATATATATATATAAAAAATTATATTCACTCTCGTATATATATAAATAAACAATTAAAAAAACAAAATTCAATAAAAACAAATTAATTTTGTATATCCATAAAATTTTTCTTTCAGCCGGCAAAGACATTTGATAACATACGTTATACATAAGAAATTAGATCACGCTTTAATTGAAATTTTGTTAAAAGATTTTCTTCTGTTTTTACACAGTCAATGTTTTAAAGTAGTCGTGTACTTATGTAAAAGTTAGCATTTAAAGTTTAAAAATAATAATTAAAAGCGTCGTGTAAGGGTACCGGTGCCGACCTTGACGTTAGTCAACAGAATTATCTGTGTTGGCACAAAGCAGATAGGCTAGAGAACGACAGATTTGATGTTATTAATGGTTTTAGTTGTTTAGACTTCTGAGTTGTTGGTTTCTGTTGGCGTGATGAATTGCTCCCCTGACTTCTGTTTCCAGGGCTGATTGGGTCTTGGATATAACAACCTATAGTGGAATCTACCGCACTTCTTGAACGTTTTCATTGCTGTGCAAGGCAATTTACGCAATAACGAGGAAGTTTTTGTAAAAGTGCAAAGAGTAGAAATTATCGCAAAGAACACATCTGTATAGCTGGTCATCTAAACGGTATCTGCGTTGACTTAACCTTGAGCGGATAGAGTTCAGCTATTAATAATGTTGAGAAAAATTATTTATTAGAATTTTAGCTGTGAAATGGGATAAGAGCAAAATATTATTAGACAATATAGACTAGAGAAGTAGGAGAAGATATAAAAAATTGAAGATGAATAAAAATACTTTCCGTTAGTTATGACTTTCGTTGTCCATGAAGGGCAGAAAACATAATAAATTATTCCAAACACATCTGTGGGGAGCGTGAGTTGGTGTGAATTTCCACTGAAATCCATGAGTGATATACTTTTTGGTAATGTCATTAGCAACATTATTCACAAATTTAGTGAATTCGCACTCGAGAATTCTATTGGAACCTAAAAAGTTTCTCCCATTATCTGTAATTACCCTTTGGGGGAAACCCCGCCTCCCAACGAAGCGAACAAATGAAGTTTAAAATGTTGAATAAAGCTCTTAGTGTATGTATGAAACAAACGAAAACACTTACGTAGGTTTTGATCATGGGAAACGAGCCAGCGAAATCAATTCTCGTAATTTGGATGGGAAGAGATAGTACATCTTTCTGGGGATAAAGAAGAAATTATTTGAGTACATGGCTGTTAGTTATTGATAATGCAAGTTTTGCAATTTCGTAGTATTTTTCTTGCTCGGGGTTTGAGTCTGAATATGTAAAATTCAGTTTGTACCATACGATACATTTGACTACATTTAGCATGGCAAAGGAATTTGCACAAATGCGTGAGATACAATTGAAAAACGAAAGTTGATTGGTAGAATAATGGGGTAATGTTCATTATACTGAGAGATTATTTGCATAATTAAAATAGGATTAAGAAATGGGTTCATAGTATTCATCGAACTTTTCTTCGAAATGGGTTTCGAAATTTGTAATCATTTGTATTCCTAGGGATAAAATGCCCTTTGAGCCAAATAAATAAGTCCAGATTTTACCGCGCGCAATTCCATATCTTACAATTCAACGTGAGTAATAAGAGAGATACTTGGTTCACATCTTCGTTTGATTCTGTTAATAAATCTGAAGACGTAACCTAACACACGCAAGGCCCTGTTGTATGACGAGAGTCATCGGACGTCCTTCTCTTTAACCTCTGCATGTAATGTATGAATTTCGTCAGATACTATCGAAACTTTTAATGGATTTCGTTTTAGCCATTCAGTTTCGGGCTAGTGCAACCATGAGGGCCAATACCACCATTGGGAATTATTTTCCAATTCGTGAGATTTACATCCACGAGTTCCAAGATGAACTGGGTTGACATTAGTGGGGATGCGTCGCCATGTTGCTTCCGGAACTAGACGATGAATTTTAGCGATTCTGTTCGTAGCATATGTTTTATAAATGCAGGGTGGTTTCGAAAGCCAACCAGAAGCAACTGAACCTCTGATTGGCTTCTAGTCAATGCCGTTGCGTGAGGATTTTAGATCTAATAGCAATGGATGCTAGCTGTGTTATCCAAACAACGACATTTCGATTTAAACTGACTTTATTTTTCATATTTAAGTTTTCAACGTATACATATATATGTTTACATTACATTAGTAGATGCATGTATGAAAGATTTAGATTTATATATATATTTATGAATGTATACTAGCCATGTAGCTGGATCTTTGCAACTGATGAGAGAGTTTGACGTTTAGTTATTCATTCAGATGGATGTATAGGGGAAAGTGAGTAAGTGAATGTATCTGAGAGTGTATTCCATTTTATTCCAGGTGTTTTGGTGGCACTTGACTCTTGGAATTGTAAAAATTCGGAGTGGTATAAATCCTTTTTGGGTAAATGGGACAGTAGTTTTGGATTATTTGCTGTGAAACCAGCTGACGTCACCGCGTTAATGAGCTGAGTCTGAGCTGATAATGTATCTTCTATCAAATATCCATTATATAAAATGTCATCAACATAAGTTTCCGATCGGATTGAATTGAATTGGGTATATTGGGATTCAGACTCTGATGCGAGGTGATGTAGTGTACGAAATGCAATATAAGGAGCACAATTAACACCAAAAGTAACAGTTTAAGCGCGTAATCTTTATCTTGAGACACAATTTCCAGAGATGATGTTTCTCCATGTAATCGAGATCGAAATGTGCGCGTAGAAGTGAACAATATTCAGACTGTAGCTCAGGATCGTTGGCTAAAATTTTCTCCATACGACAGTATTGAGCTAATGCAATAAAACGAAAAGACCCAAGAAATTCAGGTCTAAGCGGTAATCGTACAATGTACCTACCATTTTCTCCTCAAGTTTTTGTTTTTATTTTGATTCCGCATTAGTCATTTCCCAAACCGTTTGAGTTGAGAAGTTTCGGATGCTGTTATTGATCTGGTGATCTGATGGACCACTTAGCACCCATCTGAAAATTGTGTTGTTCGCCGCTGTTAGATCAGCTAGATCTAGTTCTGTGAGCTCCTTTGAGTAAGGTACCTCAGAACTGCAAGCAGGTAAGCATTTGTAAATTCTCGCTCTTTGTTCGCCGACTGTCTCTGACCACCAATGCCTAAGATTTCACAATGAGCTTTCTGGTAAAGAAATATAAGGCGATTTCTAATCTTTTCAGACAAAAATGTCCTTTGCGTTCACTTAGACATTCAATCTGCACCAGTGCAGTTCTCAACAAAATGTTCTCACTACTCGAAGAGCAATTCGTGCTTGTCTGATTAGACGGCAGTTCAATATTACAGTTATGAGAGTTTTTTCGAGATTCTCGTGGAGAATCTTGAGAACTTGTGCTTTTATATGAGTTCGTGGTTCGTATGGTTTGTTTTCTTACAATAGAGACAAGTGTGTTTACTTTCGCAACTTCAACTCTTTGTTGTATCGTAGCAGCTTGAAATTTGGGACATATCTGAGTGGATGATCCTCATTGCACAATTTGCATATAGGCTTTATGTTGTCCTGTTTCATATACATATGCACATTGGCAAGAGTTGTCTTCGTGAGACTAAGTCCACCTCTTAAGTTTCTTACACTTGTTAGACGTTCCATAGCTTCATACCCATCCACAAGAAATTGAGACATCTGAGACCATTTAGGGAGCTCACTAGGAGATGTGAGAGATTGTTCCCAAGTAGATAGGGTTAAATTGGGAAGCTTGGTTGATATCAATCGGATAAGCACTGGATTTCTTTTCGAGAGTTGAAAGAGAGTCAGCTGGCGGAATGTCAAACAGAATTTTTAGAGAAATTTAATTTAATTTACTTAATTAATACGTTTGTTCTCGAATCGAGTTTGATGCGCGTTCCATGCTAGGTGAAAATTATCGAGTGAAAGGGGATATCTTTTGATAATAGTACCAGCTTAATTTCTCGTCTTGTTAAGGAGATGATATAGTTTTGTAACGGGAGAAATCTTACTGTGGTTTATGCACACAGCTGTGAACATATACCTGAAAGAGGACCATTGTTCATAACTAGTCTTCAAATACTTCTGTATCGCAGGATCGCAGTTTAATACAATTGCCAGATCTTGCTGGCGTTAGGGTTTGGGCTTATGATTGAAGTGTGAAATGATATCGAGAAGTTGATTGAAATGATACATTGTTTGGAGCACTGAGTCGAGAGACTCTCATAAAATCTATTATTTGAGAAGTACATTGGTAATAGGCGTACTTACACGTATCCTGTTTAAATTCCGATGTAATCACATCTTCGTTGGTCAACAACACTTTTTATAAGATGATTCGAGTTCCACACATCGTGATTCTAAATCCTATAATTTAACGTCCAAAATTGAGTCCGTTTGGTCCTCTACTGGGGAACTATTAAATCTTGTACAAAATTGTAGCAAATGGTCGCAATTGAATACAAATTGCTTCTTCATTGCTCTTGAAAAGTTGACGTAGAAGTAATTTTAAATGAGTAAATTACTAAACAGTGCAGAAATTAAGTTATACTAAGTTAAAGTTTTCCGAGTATAAGAGATAATTATGAGTTAATTAAAATTATTGATAGAATATCCTTAGATTTATATGTGCAGCAGACGTATCAAATAATTTTTAGTTTACAAAATAAACCAAAAATTAAATGAATTATGGATGAATTCAATGATGATTCAATGATTCAATGAACTCAATTAAAATGTTAAACAAAAGCTACAAAAACAAAAACAACGGACTTTGTTGTGCCTGAATTAACAAAGATATAACAAAAAATATAGAAAACAATAACATCAAAATTAACACAACCCAGTGTGCAACTTAGTGCTGACGTTGCACACACGCCTGATAATGAAATATGAGTTGGAATAGTATTTCGTCTGCTGCCAACGAAGTATAAGTTGTAATCATATTTCGTCTGCTACCAACATGAGAACGGATGTGCAGTGACAACGTTAGGAATAAATTAGTATATAAGAACCAAACATTGTTAGTTTTAGGCTAGTCTTAGTTTAGTGATTAACGGGAATAAATTATAACGTAAAATATAATTTGTGTGTTTAATTTAAAAGTGATAGTTTACAAGTTGGTCCACTTAAACATTTGATTTTTTTGAAAAGTGTAAAAGAAAAAGTTTAACTGGCGCCCGAGCAGGGACCCACTTACAAGACCGTGGTGTTCTTAATAAAGCAAAGTAAAATATAAGCAAGTTCTGCGATTCCGAAGGGACCCTCCAGAACTGTAATTAAAATAATAAAAAATTATAAAATAAAGTCCAATAAGGTGAAAAAAGTGACTGAATAAAAAAAAGGAAAAATACCCTTGCAAAAAATTCTGGACAGTGTCCTATAAACCTGAAAGATTTGTGCGCTAACAAAGACGGAAAATATATTCGCAAAACAATTGGTATTGAATAAGTTCCTATAAGAGTGTGCGAATACAAAAAAGGGGAAAGTCCTTGATATTGCGTTGTTTGCTGAAAAATAATATCACTCAAAAGTTTTAAAATAAAGAAATATATCCTATCTTCATGATATTGACAATATTACGGTAAGAATGGAACATTTGCAAAATAAAGTTACAGAACTAACTGGTGCCCTCAACGCAGTCCTGAGCCAATTGAGAACATTGAATCAAAGGACTAAGGGTCTTGAAGAAAGGCTTCTCTGCTGCGTGCCCCAGCAACGGAGGAGGAGCTAAAAGAAATCGGGAAATTACCCGACTGTGTGAAAGACCATCCTTCGAGGGCGATGTGCATCTTGAAGGAGAGCATCTTGAAGGATTATGAGACCGTCATGCATAAGCGCAGATGCAGCCATCACCTCATACAATATATTTGACGATAACTGGCCGGTGATAAAAAATTGCCTTTCTCTGCATTATGCAGACAAGCGTGATGTTCGAACCTTAGAGCCTGAGCGTAGACGAATTCTACGCTAAGGTTAACCATCAGCTCTCACTTATCATAAACAAATTAAAAACCGAAAATTATTCGGAAGAAACCACTAATGTCCTAATTGAAACATATAGAAATAGGACACTAGAAGTATTTATAAGGGGATTAAATAGCGAATTATCCAAAATGATAATGCTTATGAAGCCAAAGACCCTTCCAGAAGCATATTCACAGTGTATCGAATTGCGGAATACGGGTTACAGAAGCCAGGTCTCCATGCATCCAACAAATTTCCAAAATAAGGTCCAAGTGCCTGTTGGGTTTCAAAGTTTCGATCCCACTAAAACGCATCACAACAAACCCAGTAACCCGAATCTTCAATTTAAAACTTCCTACCAGAAATTTGTACCAAAAAATCGGTGTTAACCTCATTTGAATCCATTTGTTCATTAACATTACGGTCCTCAACGTGCCACACAACTGCCTGGTCTCGACAAACCTGAACCAATGGATATTGATCCAAGCACACAATTCAGGAGGGCAGGAAGTAATGCAAACGGTGCGTGGAATAACAAAAGGCGGGTTTTTTCAAAGCAAATACCCTCGATCCGCTCAACGGCCAATGAAGCAACAAAGGTTAGTCCATATACGCCAAGAAAAAAGTCGGATAATGACGTTAACGTACAACCGACCAATGAAGAGCCTAATTTTATGAGTCATGCCTCTCTGGCATACCATACCTAAATTAAAAGTTGCAGGACGGCTCGACCTTAGAGTTTCTTATAGATACGGGGGCCACAAAGAATTTTGTCGAGCCGGCCCTATGCCCTATGTCAACCAAATTGGAGAAACCAATTGCTCTCCGAACTGCTGCGGGAAATATAAAAATAAAAGAAAAAATAAGTGGAAACTTTTTGCACCATTTGGTAACGACCTCGAAATTACCTTCTATGCGTTACCAGGATTCACAGCTTTCAATGGCGTTATGGGTGATGATATCACCTTAGGGTCAATTTAGAAAAAACAGTGTTCATGAAAACGGAGGTCGACTTTTTCGGTTATGTAGTTACAGAAAAGGGAATTTTGCCCGATAGGAAAGAGGTTAAGGCAATTCTTGATATTAAACCTCCGTCAACTCTCAAAGAGCTAAAAAGTTTTTTTGGGTTAACCTCATATTATAGAAGATTCAGTAGGGACTTTGCAAAGGTAGCCAAACCTCTAACAAATCTTACTCGTGGCGAAATGGCACAAGTGAAAGCCAGTCAATCAAGAAAAATTAATTACTCACGTCGTCGGAAGTGTTAGCATTTCCAAATTTTGATAGACCCTTCAATTTAACGACAGTTACATCTAACAGTGCATTAGGTGCTGTACTTTCTCAAGGAGAAATGGGAAAAGATAAGCCCATAATCTTTATTTCTCCATTCTTGAACGAACGAAAAGGAAATGTTGGCGATTCTCTGGGTTGGTTGGTGTTGGACAATTTGTGCGTCTATTTATACGATGCTAAGAAGATACGTATCTTCACCGATCACCAACCTTTGACGTTCACCCTAAGTAATAGTAATTATAATGCGAAATGATGGAAAGCTAGAATAAAGAAGTATAACTTCGAATTAGTATACAAACCAAGGAAATAGAATGTAGTAGCTGATGCCCTATCGCGTCTAGAAGCAGACTCAACCGACTCAGTAAAAGCTGAGCGCTGTTCTAGAGCCGCATCTATTGATCTTCGTGCCCATATTGCAGATGAATCTTCCACAGATACAGCTAGTGAAAGTAGGTTAGAAAGTGAGGACTATATTACAGTAACTGCTAGTGAAGGTAGATTAGGTGATGAGGATTTAGTAACAATAACGGCTAGCGAAGGCACCTTGCACAGTGCTCAACAGAATGGCACAGACTTGATTCCTCATGTCGAAGCTCCCATCAACGTATTTCGTAACCAAGTTATAATACGGTCGTTTAAATCAGACATGTTTACACATATCCATACTCATCCTGGCATAAATGAAAACAATATCAAATGTAATTTTAAAACAAAATAGGTCATAGGTACTATGAGAAAAAAATTTAAAAAAATATCAAACGTAATTTTAAATAAAGAAGAGCACAAATTGCAAAACCTTAATCCTATTAAAGGGAAAAATTTAAATTGCTAAAATGCTTAAATTAAAAATAATAAAAGCATAAACACAAATAGTAAAGTTGAATGTTAATCAAAAGGCCTTAAAAAATTTGAAATGACAAAAATAAAAAAGCTTAAGCATAAATATGTACATGACTAAAAACTAAAGTAATCATTGCAATGAAAACGAATATATTCCATTATCGTTTTGTCTTTTAACAGATGGCAGATAATCACGCCTTCCTCGAATGGAATCAATAAAAAAAGGGGAATGTGGCCTTAAGCCGTAAAAATAAACATAAGAAAATGTATAGAAGAATAAGAAAAAACAAAATCTGTAGAACTTGGCCAAAACCAATAAAACTAATTTAGAATAAGAATTTTACTAACAGTAAAATATTTTGCAACTAAAAACGTTGTAATTCTAAAACTTTCTACTAACCTACGAAATAGTAATTACTAAACATACTAACACTAGAATTAGACAAAAGAAACAACATTTATCATTCCAGTCTCACGTGGTTCACTGCTGTGACCAGTCTTCAAATCTTTGAACACCACTCGCCATTGGTTACATTCAAGGATGGCAAAGGTTGGCTAGTTGATGGAAGATTCAACCTGATTCATATTATCAACCTGACAGCGTATGAGCACCTGGTGGACCAAACCATTGCGATGCTGGATAAAATTACGTTGGATAAGAAGGAGAAAATGGTAATGCAATCTCTTCCCAATTAAATACACTTAGGAGTAACTACAAGAAGCAGAAACGCTCTATCAACTGGATTGGCTACGCTTGGAAATGGTTAGCTGGCAACCCAGACGTCGCCGATTGGGACAGATTTTTAAAGTCTGAACAAACCATCATTGAAACCAATAACCAGCAGTATGCAATCAATGACTGAGTGTTTAAGGCGTCTAAAGAGATAATATCCAAGGTTAACGAAATGATAGCGAAATTCCATAATGAAGTGAACGCGACGAATATCGAAAAGTTTATTAATCAAGTATTACATCAAGTAATGGTCATCAATGATGAAGTAAACGAAATTATGAGAGCTTGCCAGATGGCCAAAGGAGGTATAATAAGCTCTAATGTTCACAGAAAAGAAGTTCACCATATAATCGATGAGATCGCAACGCTTCCTTATTCCAATGAGATAGTGGCCATCCAGTGTGCAAATCCAAAGGTATATACAAATGGGTCTACTATCTTGTATATCCTTTCATTGCCAAAGGTAAGGAAAACCGAGTATAATTACCTAATCGCCAGACCATCCGTTCAAGAAGGTAAGGCTATAGACCTACCGTATGGTACGCTATTGGTCAATTAAAAAGAGACGTATGACATCGTCGAACCATGCATACGAATTAGCAACAATACAGTATGCGAGGGAAAAAGTTTGAGAAAATTGCCTGAAAATGACTGCGTTCCAACCCTAATCTAAGGGGGAGAAACAAAATTCTCCTATCGATTTTGCGAGGACGAAATTGTCAAGCTCATAACTGACAATACTATTTTCATCACTAATTTCAAAGGGAGTCTCCAAAGCGGTAATACTACATATAATTATAATGACGAAGTGCAAATAAAAAATATTCCCTACGCTAGCCGAATCGAGACATCCTTACAAATTCTACCCCAAGCCGTTACGACTATCCTAGAAGAAAGGCGACAACTTGACTTGGTTATCTTCATAACTTCAGCAGACAAAACATAAAAAGTTTGGAAAACCTGGCCATACAATACCGCTACTCCATAGCCACGGATGCCATAATTTCTTTGTTCTTAATCCTTTTGGGTTATCTATGCTGGAAGGCCTTATATTCTCATGTGAGTCTTCACCCGTTACGAAGTACGACCAACGTGGTGTCCAATCCCCAATCTGCGGGACGCAGATTTTTGGCGAGGGAGGAGTTAACACAACCCAGTATGCAACTTAGTGCTGACGTTGCACACGCGCCTGATAATGAAATATGAGTTGGAATAGTATTTCGTCTGCTACCAACGAAGTATAAGTTGTAATCATATTTCGTCTGCTATCAACATGAGAACGGATGTGCAGTGACAACGTTAGGAATAAATTAGTATATAAGAACCAAACATTGTTAGTTTTAGGCTAGTCTTAGTTTAGTGGTCAACGGGAATAAATTATAACATAAAATATAATTTGTATGTTTAATTTAAAAGTGATAGTGGACAAGTTGGTGTCCACTTAAAAATTTAATTTTTTTGAAAAGTATAAAAGAAAAAGTTTAACTTCAACATAACGAAAAAGGGATAAACAAGTAGACAACAAACAACAACAACACTGAAGGGACGAACGTAAACAAGATACAAAAACAATCAAGAAGAAAGCATGTAAGTCAACACAACCCAGTGTGCAACTTAGTACTGACGTTGCACACGCGCCTGATAATGAAATATGAGTTGGAATCATATTTCGTCTGCTGCCAACGAAATATGAGTTGGAATCATATTTCGTCTGCAACCAACGTGAGAACGGATGTGCAGTGACAACGTTAGGAATAAATTAATACAAAACATTGTTAGTTTTAGTTTAGTCTTAGTAGTGATCACGGAAATAAATTGTGAAGTGAAAAATAATTGCGTTTTAATTTAAAGGTTATAGTGGACAAGTTGGTGTCCACTTAAAAATGAAATTTTTTTGAGAGTGTAAAAGAAAAACGTTAAGTTGTATGAATGTAAACAATATGTTTACGTTCATAGAAATCTCATGAAGGCGAAGACCTGAACCATCGTCTACGAGAACATTCATCAGACTGTTTATGTCGCTATATAAAAGGGAAGGCAAAGCATGCAAAGTCGGAGTAGAAGTTCAGTCAGTCTTGTGTGAAGACGCGTTGCGTGTGATGTAAACCAATTGTAATTTGAAGATCTCCGTTACAAAGATCTGCAGAACAATTGTGTAGTAATTGATATTGTTTATCGCAAACGGCATAAGGAATAACAAATAAAGCAATTGTTGTTGTTAGAATCAGTTGTGAACAGTGGCACACAAAATTGTGTGAATAATAAAGAATTTAATTAAAATTAAACACAAATTTATTTTTATTTTCATTTTCAATCTATTTCAAACGTTTTTAAAAGGTAAAAATGTAACAATTGGTGTCAGAAGTGGGATTGCAAAATCTAAAAGTAAAAATAAATAAATAAATAAAAAATGAAACTCTCCGCGCTAAGAGTGGAACGGCTTAAACGAGAGTTAGGAAAACTAGAGCTGCCAACAACGGGCAAGAAGAATGAACTCTAGAGGCGGTTAAGGGAGGAACTTCAGCATCAAGGCATCAATATCGATTCTTACGAGAGTTACAGGCCCCTGCAACTCCCAGCGGTATGGACATAAATTTGTTGCTAGCCACCATGATGAAAAAATGGCAGTAGCAAAAAAAAACGGCAAGAAGCTTTTGATCAGAAATGGAAAAAATTGAAGCAAACTACCAAAAGAAAAGATTTTGACCAGAAAATGGAAAAATTTTTTTCAGAATTTGTTCAGAGAATGGAAGATATGGACCAAAAATTTTTCGCAAGAGGTGAAAAGATAATTGATGCGAACACGGAGAAGCTGGATGAAATGCTGGAATCGTGCTAGCGAGGAAGGAAAGGTGTCAACTTTAGAAATGATTGTTGACGAAAACCTCGTTAAGATGGAGGAGAAAGAGAAGAAAAACAAGGGCGAAGTAACGAACTAGACTGGGATGCCGATGAACAAGTAAGTGAAAGTGTTGCTATTGCGACGGGTATCAAGAGGAAACGAATGATCGATATTTCCTCACCAGTGGAAAAAGAGAAAGATCGTGATGGTGGTCCTGAAGATTCACGACGTAAACTGCATAGCTCGCGATCTAAACAACCAGAGCAGAAATACAGAGAACGTGAAATGAAAGTAGAACAAGAGCGCGAACGTGAACGTGAAAGTGAGCAGAGGAAGAATGAACGAGAAAGCGAACGTAAAAGACGTGAGAGGGAACGCGAGGATAAAGTTGTGAAAAACGTTGAACAGGATCTCCAACGTGAAAAAGAATTAGAGGAAGAGTTACTTGAGTAAAAAATACAGAGAATAAAACGCGGGAAAAGAACGCGAAATGGCTTAAAGGGTTCCTAGAAGACTACAATGACTACAAGGGTCGGGAACTGCAACGACGTCTGGCAGAAAGGGTTCGAGAGACAGATTCAGATGGAAAGGACCGAAATAAAGAACATGAAAAGTTGTACGGAACGCAGATAATTATTGATGTTAAATTAGATAATTTACAGCTTAAGGAAGGAGTAGCAGGTGTCAGAATTGTAGGCTCAACAATGCAATCGCTCTTCAAAGCTGACTCTATCGAATCGTCGTCCAATGACGATGCGAATAGAACCTATTTCATCCTTAACACCTCAAACATTCACCACACAGAAGTCAACCTTTCCCACTAGCCCGGGAGACCGCTCGCACGATTCCCAAACAACTAATAAATAAAATTCAAAAAATGAAAGTCGTGGAGGAAGTAGAATGCCGCTTAAATAACATTAAGAGGCTAAACGAAGTAATGTACAGGACACAGAAAGTTTAAAGTCCCCGAGTAAAAATGAAAGTCGTAAACGCAGAGCGACTGGCGAAATATGGAGAAGAGGTAATGAGCCTATTCGGGAGTGAGAATTCCATCAAGTACACTTCATTCGCAACGCCAATGGGCCAGTTTAAGTATCTTAAAACGCCATTTGGGTTAAAGAACTCTCCTTCTATGTTTCAGCGATGCGTAAATAAGGTTTTCAGTGATTTAATATGTGGAGGGAAGGTGGCAATGTATATTGATGACTTGATGATAGCTATGAAGGGTGTGGATGAACATATTCTGAAGATGGTTTTTGAGAGACTGACGAGGAATAAATTAGAACTATGGTTAGATAAATGTAAATTTTTGGAATCAGAAATTAGATATTTAAGCTATAGAATTTCGGGTATTGGGCTTCGCCCAGGTGGAAAAAATATAGAGTCTGTTATGAATTTTCTGACTCCGCGGAATGTAAGGGATGTTCAGGGTTTTCTAGGGTTATGTTAATATTTTAGGAGATTAATTAAGGACTTTTCACTGCTCGCGCAGCCTCTCTATAATTTGGTTAGGAAAATGTACAGGAATAATAATTTTATGTTAGAGGAAAATACAGTTGAACAGAACGTATCTATATGTTAGTATAAGGATGGGAAAATTAATGAAATAAGATCACTTTTGGAAAGTAGGGAATAGGTAGGTAGATAGCTATGAAAGTAGGGATAAGGTAGTTGAAATGATATTAACATCGTACTTGTTTCCTGGGCTCAGAGAAAAGGGTAAAACCCACATTGCTAATTGTCTCAAGCGTCTTACTTCATAACCCACATTGCTAATTGTCTCAAGTGTCTTACTTCACAACATCCCAAAGGGTGATATACCTTTTGAAACTACTTACATGGACCACTTTGGCTCGTTGAATATGAATACAGCTAAGAAGAGATACGTTTTTCTAGTGATAGACGCGATTTCGAAATTTGAGCGACTCTATCCGGTGATGAAGATGTGTAGTTCTCTAGTTTCCTATTTTCATGCGCACAGTAGACCGGCGGTTATAGTATCAGATAGAGGAAGCGCTTTCACATCTATGGATTTTCAAAGCTTTGTGGAAGGTAACAATATAAAGCATATCAAGATTGTTACAGCTTCACCTCAGGCTAACGCAACGAGTTAACCGCAGTCTAGCTCCGATGATAGCGATATTGACAAGTGCGGGAACGCTGTATATATATATATATATATATAGTCTCGCCTGATATCGAGTTTACGTTAAACAATACACTTCTTAGAAGCATTAGTGCGATTCCTTGTGAGTTACTATTCGGGGCAAGCCCCGAAATACTTTTTGATAATATTTGATGTCCTTTTCACATTACGTCGTTAAAGCTGGATTCACCCCTGGTTTCGGAACAAAATTTTTGTTCTGAAACAATTTAAGTTTTTTGAGAGTTTGTCCTGAAACGATTCACCCATTTCGAACAATTGTTCCGGAAAAACAAGGCTACCATATGAAATATGTTTGTAAACGATGTGTTAGTTTTACTATTAGGCAGCACAGTAGCATTCTATCTTTTAATATTTTTAATTATTTTAATTATTTTTTAATAATAATGAACACAACATTAACCACCGAGTAATTGGCGCCATTTCAATTTTGCGTATAAAATGAAGTATCTGGCAGCACTGTTCAATTGTTTCAGAACAAAAATTAATTTATTCTCTTCCTCTCTCTCTCTCAAAGAGAGAAACGTCAAAGTCCATATAAAAAAAATTGTTTCTGAACAAAAAGTTTGTTCCGAAACCATGGGTGAATCCAGCTTAACTGTCAAATTTCATTTCGCACTGTTAACTCGGTGGGGAAAACTGCAGGTATAGGAATAAGATAGAGTAAGAGAAAAATTCATAGTGTAAGTTTAAGTCAGAGTTATTAAAGATTAAAGAAATAAACGAAAGAAATAAGAAATACAAAATATTTCTTTGAGTAGTTTTATTCGCTTACATGTGTTATTTTTAAAACAAATTATTCTTCAGAAGATTGGGATTTATGGATTGAAACAAATTAAGCCAATCTTCTGTAGAGAATTTTTTATTACAATTACTCAATCGTAAAAACTCTGAGAGTAAATAAAATTATCATGAAAAGTTTTTCAAAAAACCTGTCGTTCGGAATCGACATTAAACTGTAGGTCGCGTTAAAAAAGGGATTAACACACATAACATAAAGTGGTGAAAGAAACTAGGTCGTAATTCTGACGAAAGGGTTGTGAAGGCCAATTATGTATAGATGTTTTCCTTATTGAATTCCAACATTGAAGAAGAGTCGTCCTCAGATCTTAAATTCATGGTATATAAATTCGGTGTTAGAAATCGATGGTGTGGAAGGTACGACTGAATCAATTAATAAAATAATTGTATCGAAGGTCTTAAAAGAACCATCCCCTCTTGTTGCTGAATCAAAAGTACGTTCCATGAGGAATACTCTTAACGTGATTTTGTTTTCGATTTTGAAAGCGCGGTGTGCCGATGTTTTGCCACCCGGAAGCTTTACAATAATGCTATGCTTCATATTGGTTTGTTTTGTTTTGAAAGTGAAATTGACTTCATAAAATTCACAGTCAAAATACGGAACTTAAATTTTTGTTTATGCGTAAATTAAGCCAATGCCATTTAAAACTTGCAATATACAAACCGTGTTTCTAAATTTGATCTGATATAATGTAAACGCAGATATTGCTATTTTCAAGCAGTCTCCTCTCTTGATCCCGGCGACATATACCACTATTCCAACTGTTTATAACAATTTCTACGTTACTTCCTCCATTAACTTTCTTCTGGTAAGGTAAGTTAAACATTCGGACCGGAACAATTTCGTACTTTACAAGAGCTATTGTCGTTAACGTTCCAATCTCAATATATGCGGGTTCTATTGCCAACAGTTTCCTTTCAACTGTATAGATTTAGTTCTGGCAGCAATTGTTACGTTTGGAAGTTGTAAAAACAATCTTTGCATTTGAGAAATACATTTTAAAATAAATGAAATTGCTTATTCTTGTTCGTTGTTTTTTATTTATTTACACAATTCCTTACTTACTTAAATTGGTCACACACTTTAATACTACAATTCTTAATCAATTTCTTAATCAAATACCCAATGTACTATTCAATTGTATTTTTTCGCCAGTTTTGCTCCGACTCTCTAACTTCTGACTGGCTACATTACTTTTCATGCTTCGAGAAGTTACTATATAGTTTCTATTTCTATCTTTCATGATATTTCTATCTATTTTTGTAATTGCAATTTTAGATCTTTGTTTGTTCCTGTTCTCGTCACTTCTTTGCTATTTAGTTGTTGTAATTTTTTTGTAGTTTTGTTTTTGTGAGATTGCAGATTTCTGGCAAAAACAAAAAAAAAAATAAATAAAATTGTCATAATAAGTTTCTCAAATCCGTAGCTCGAAAAGTTGTACCTTAGGTCTCGCCAATAGAGGGCAAAATTAAGGCACACAACATTAGTGGTATGAGAAACTATGTCGGAATTCTGTTGTTAAGATAAATTAAGAAAGTGTGTACATCCGCCATATTAGTTATCATTTATTTACCAACAGCTTGCAGCTCAAGAAGTTCACTTCTGGATGAATTAGTACGTGAAATACAAAATTGTAGAATGATACCTATCCATATTAAATCCAAGATCGTCCTATGCGTTGCGAAAAATTTACTGTTTAATGCGGATTTGTAGCACCATCTGTCATCGGCGATGATTATCAATTTTATTTGAATGATGATACTTAATGGCATCAACATAGTTTTCAAAAGAATAAAAACAAACCGATAATATCTGTTGGGTCAACTTAAAATTATTATTTTATTTTATTATGCAATTTTAATTTTAATAAATTAATTTTACATTAATTCTTCAACTGGAATTTATTTTATCTTTACCATTCTTTTTCTACTGTATTTTGATCTTATTTTTATACAAAGATCCTCACAGTTCATGTTTTTGTTAAATATTCTGTTGGGTTTCATGATTTATGTTTTCTTATTTCTTTAAATGATGTTGTCTTGTTTTTACTTTATCAAATTTAAATTATCTGAAGAAATATGAACTATAAGCCAATAGGACAACAACAGTGGCCCGTTAGTAATAAATATGACCCGTTTGTTAAAGTAAACAGTAGATCATACGAAGTTTTGGCCAATTCACACGAACTCGTATTGTGTATGTTATATTGAATAAACTCTTTGTTTTTGAACGGTCGGTATTATGGTGTATTGTATATTTCGAATTCCAAATATCAATAAAAAGAAGAATATCAGCATTCATACATTGATTTTGAAGCAATAATATGAAAAATATGGAAAAAAGTAAATTAATTAATTATTTGTGCGGACAATATTGTTTTGAAATGTTAATTGTTGACAGCACGAAACCAATACAACTTTTAAAAACATATGCAAAAAAATGTGTATGTGTATCGGATTTTTATATGAAAATTATCAACAGCAAGCATACACTGTTGTATATTCATCCACTCAATACAGCAATACAAGGACTTATGCGAATTGCCCAATTATTTTAAATATAGAAAAAACCTTGTTAACCTAGAATTCGAATTGATCTGTTCGTTTGTTGACTACTCTTTGTCATAAATTCTAAAGAAAAAAATAGTTTTTGTTGTCCAAATACTTTTTTTATCATTTAGCAGCATATAGACAACAACTTGTAATAGCCAAGTTGCTCTGTATCGCTGTCAATAAGAAAAAAGCTCCTTAATGTAATTTTTTTACGCTCACTATGGGGTTTTATTGTAATTTTTTCGTGGTGCGATCTATGTAAAAATCAAAGTGGACAATTGTAAAAAGAAAATTAAACTATTAATCGAGTGATCGAGTGATCGAGCGATCAAACGTATATCGTGAATCCAATGGTAGGATTGTTGTTAAACTGCCTTTTAAAGATTATTCTGACTCTTTAGGTCTTTCGAAGAATATGGCCCTAAAAAGGTTAGCATCCTAAGGGAAGCAATTTACTCGTGACAACGATCTTAAAAGGCAATATGTGGCGTTTATGGAGTATGAAAAATGTGGTCACTTAAGTTTAGTTCACGACCCCGTTTAAATGAGCCCTATTAGTTTATCCCTCAAAATTGTATTTTCAAACTGAATAGCTTCATGTCTGACATCGTCCCACAAATCACTTAACAATATATTAATCTCTGGCCCTACAATACAGGATGGACTGTGGTACAGGCAGAACTTTGTTTTCGTCTTCATCATTTTACAATCACGGCTGATATCTTAAAAATATCTCGTCAGATTCTCATTTCAATTCATTTTGTGGAGAAATTCTGAAGAAGAAATTTGTATATACCAGCTCTACACCGTTACCAATGGAATGTCTGCTGCACCATACCTCACTACCTCGCCGATCAATATTCAGATGAGTTCGAACTTGGCCCTAAAACTATCATTTTATGTTGATGACTTTTTGGAGGGCGCAGATACTTTGGAAGGGCAGGCCTATATAAAAATGAAATAACGGAAGCACGTGGTGTTTTCCATCTGATCAAAATAATAACATTTTTCTAATTTCGTTTTCGCCAAAATTTGAATTAAATGATAAAATCACTAAAAGATCAATTATATCGATTTAGTCATCGCTCTTTCATACCCTTAAACTTTTTTAAAAGTCTGGGATGAGTCTGTTTCCCAAGAAATACAGGCAGCTTGGCAAAAATTTGTCTCAGATCTTCAATTTCTGATTTCGTTTAAAATTCCTCGCTTATGCCATGCCTCTGCCCAATCAATATAACTTCATCGCGTTTGTGACTCATCAATTCGTGGTTATGGTTGCTGTTATTACCTTCGATTTTTGGATTTCTTTGGTAATGTTTTTGTTCATATTTTCAACGCAAAATCTAGAATTGCTCCTAAAAAAAGAAAATCCTTGCCAAAACTGGAATTATGAGGAGCTTAACTTTTAGCGAAACTGTAATTAGTAGTCTAGTGGGTAGTGTGTTGGCTTATTAGACGAAAGGCCAGGGTTCGAATCCCCGGTNNNNTGTAATTAAAAAACTTTTTGTTATAAAAAAACTGACATGATATTCAGGACAGATTCACAAATTATTATATATTGGCTCAGACAACACTCCTTAACTTTGTCCGTTTTCATTAGCAATACAATATCTGAAATTCAAGACCCAAAAGAAATAAATAAGTGGAAACGGAAGACAGTGCTATGCCTGCAAATAAAATCTAATTACATATTGAACGCCATCAAAAAATACAGTTCTTATTTAAAAATTACTAGTGTTGTTGCCTGGATACTCCATTTCTCTCAAAAATACAAAATTATTTTAATCCTGACTCCTTACAGCTTCAAGAACTGCAAGAAGCCTTACTTCGCATAGTTTATAATATTCAGATGCAATATTTTCAAGATGCCATTACACGGGCTTTAAAGATGCAATATCCTCAGGGTGCCTTAAAGTATCTGAATCCATTCGTAGACTCTTGAAATGGTTTTAACTTGCTCAAGGTCGACGGTAGATTAGAGTTTGTGGCAATTTCTGATGGTCAAAACACCCTATAATACTGCCTGCAAAAAGTCATATCGTCACTTGCTATGTACATCATATTCATATTTTTCTAATTATCACGCTGGACCAAAGGCTCTGATTTAGCCTCAATCCTGCTAAACCATTTGCCTGATGTGCTGCAAATTTTTGTAGTCCAGTCAACACTACGTATGCGAAAGAAGATTCCTTATAAAACCTACATATTCAAGTTGTCTCGGATCTGTGAACAGCTGCCTTTATTACTGCTCTTAAAAGGCTTATTGGTCGAACAGGTCTGCCAACGGATATTTTCTGCGATAACGCAATCAATTTCTTTGGCACAAACTCAAAGTTATCGGAAATCATTTTAATTCAACCCAAAAAACTCAATGCCTTATTGATATTTGGTCGAATGAATTTATTATTTTTCGTTTTATTTACCATAGAGGTCTACATTTTAGCGGATTGTGGAAAGCGTCCGTTAAATCTACAAAGATTTACTCCGTATCGCTGCCGGTAAGGAAAAAAACTCCTTATCATACAATATCTCTCTCATACTTTGTTTTATTTAAATTTCTGCGACAACGCAATCAATTTCATTGGCACAAACTCAAAGTTATCGGAATTAAAATCATTTTTATTCAACCCAAAAAACTCAATGCCCTATTGATTTTTGGTCGAATGAATTTATTATTTTTCGTTTTATTTACCATATAGGTCTACACTTTAGCGGATTGTGGTAAGCAGCCGGTAAGGAAAAAACTCCTTATCATACAATATCTCTCTCATACTTTGTTTTATTTATTTATTTTATTTATTTAGTTTATTTATTTATTTATTTAAACTTTAGATTGTCGTAGTGGAAAATCAAGAAAACTACAATATCGATATCTATAACTACCGAAATAAATTAATTTTAGGCCGATCGAAGAAACCTAACTGTAGGAATNNNNGTTTACAAAAAACTTATGCTAAGTTTATATACTTTGTAAACGTGCTTCTTTTTGTTTGTACAAGTTAAAATTTACCAAGTAATTATATCAAAAAATTTAATTTTCCTGGAGCAACCAACTACACTAATTTACAATTCACAACATTTATATTTTTTTTATAATCAAATTAAATTTTATATACCTTTTTTACAATAGATTTAAAATATTTTTTAACAATAATTTCAAATATTTTTTTAACAATAATATTTGAATCTTAACGAAACAAACACGCAACCAAGACTGCCATTTCCCATGTTTGTCCTCACCTCGAAGACTTTGTAGATCACGTTGCATTGACAACGCAAGCTTAGATGTAATTTGAGCCTTATATTTATTTTATAAATAGGCCGGATGCGCGTGCAGAGTGTATGGGAATTGGTAATATCGTCGATGATACTAATACTGATGAACTTCGTTCATGTGTAGTGTCAGTGCTGTTGTTAACGCCTCCCTCCCTAAAAATCTGCGTTCCGCAGATCACTGTTGTTGGTTGAAGGGAAAGACTTATCGCCCGTAGTGTTTCTACCACTGGCAGGTTTAGTCGTCTTCTGACTTTATACCATAACATACTGAAACAAATGGCCAAGGAACAGGTTTGATCTTTTTTTAGATATTAGATTTCCTCGATGTTATGTAGGCTAATATTGTGTATTTGGTCAATGACCATCAATAGTTTTTCGTTTGCAACACTTGTCAGAACAGAAGGTAGTGGTTGTATTTTAGAGATAGACGTACTGGAGAAAGTTTCATTGTCTAGGGAAATCGTTTCATTCACGAGGTTGATCAGGTAGGTACCATTAAATAGTTCCTTATGGTTTTGTGTTGTAACAATACCGATGTAATTTGTTAAAAATATTATGTCAAATGTTATCATCTCAACAATTCGGGTCCCCACCTTTTTGTATTGGCAATCGGCGATTCCGTCCTTAAGGAGACTTGGTACACAGCTTTTTTCTTCTAGCTGATCAAAGGAAGATTGTTGACAAACCGTTACGTTATTAATATCCATGCAAGGACTCCTCACTCCATAGGATTCTGTTTCGCTGATCAGGAGTTTCTTAAATGGCAATTCAATCCGCTTCCCTGACTTGATTGTCGGTCTGACTATAAGACGATGATAGAAGTCTTTTTTAGCTTTGAAATCGATATAACATATAAGATTAAAGTTCCGTTTGTGTAAATTGAAGGTTTTGCATATTCTATTGCCTCCACTGTATTGGAATACGGCAAGGTCTCCATCTCGGTGATAATGTCTTCATATTTTGTGGCCAATACTATATTTGAAATGTTAGAAGAAAACCAAATAGCTTTTTCAAATTTCATTGGGTTCACTACAGATAATGCTTCTACTATAGTCGATAAAAATAAAAGGGTAGTTACTCTTCTCAAAAAACACTACATTTGTGCGATATTGGTTGTGTTTGTCATTCAATAAACTTAGTCAACAGTTCAGCTTTTACATGTATTCCACCAGATGTGGAACACCTATTAAGAAATATTTTTAAATATTTTTTAAACGCGAAAAGGCAAAGTGAGTATAATTGTCTTCAAAATAAATTTGATGATAACTTTTGAGACTGAGTGATACTACATGGCTGTCATTTGAATCAGTCGCTAAAAGAATATTAGAGCAGTGGTCTGTATTGCAACATTTTTTCTTCTGGAACCACAAAAAAAAGTGCAATAAATAAAGAAAAAATAGAAATAATACAAGAAGGATTATCGGTAATAAATAAAATTTATTTAAAATTTTTAGCATATATTCTTCAAATTGTAAATAAACAGAATCTAAATTTTCAGAGTGAAACCTCACAAATTATTTATCTACTTCCCTCGACCAACGCAATTTTGCTAATAATTTTTACAAACTTTTTGAAAAAAGAATTCTGTATTGAAAAAGAAATAAAGTATATTGATTTTGAAAATATTTTATATGCAAAGACCCTTTTGATATATATATATAGGTCGTGATGCAGAGACCAAAATAATTAATTATTTTGTATCCAAGATGTGATGTTGTAGAAATGAAAACTAACATTTTAAATCTTTATAAAAAAATTGTGTATCGATATGATATCAAGAATAGATATAAAAAATAAAAATGCTTAATATTTTGAGATATTTTAACTCAGTTTTTATAAATTCCAAAAAAGATATTAATTATTTTAAAATTGTATCTGAGTTTAAAGAGTTAATTGTCGAACCAGAAACTTTTGTCAATGAGTTTAAATTGCTAGAAAGTAATACAAACAGCAAAAAATATGAAGATTGGAAATTTAAAAATTAGATTTGATGAAAATATATATTCAAATTGATATGAATTCGTTACATATATATTTACTTTGCCTCATAGTAGTGCTTCGGCTGAAAGAATTTTTTCAAAACTATCACTAATTAAAAATAAACTTATTAACAAACTTAAAATAGAAACTTGTGAATCTATGCTTTCCTCTCTCAATTTGCTCAAACCGAAGCTGGAAGAATGGATTCCAAGTGAAAAGTTAATTACAAAATATAGAATAAGTAATTTTTAAAAAGTGAGAAATATAAATACTTTTTATTTATATTCGTATAAATACTTTTATTTTATTTTAATGTATTTAATGAACTGTTATAATTTGTTGTTGTTTTGTTTTTATTGAAATAAACCTTCTTTTTTTTTGTTCACAAAAAACTTCACCCTTTTTTACTTTAAAATACCATTTTTTGAACCTTTTTCATTAAATATCCTTTTTATTACACTTTTTCGAAGTTGTCAACGGTAACCCTGATTAGGTCTTGTATTACTACCTGTATAATGTTGATTGAGCCTCTTAAAGTACTTCTTGGTAATCACTTTCCGAATAATTATTAACGCAATCTTAACTTTCATCATTTTGAATATTCAGAAAGCTCTGGCATACAAGCTCTGCTCACTAGCAGCTTTCATTGACGCGTAAAGCGCTTTTAAAAATATCCATTCGGAAGCTGGTGTTAGGATCGTTGTTAATCGCAATGTTAATGAAATCTGTTGCGAAGTTCATTAAACCAAACCAAAAAAGGGGTGAGTTTCTTATGGTATCACCCTTTGCTGTAGAATATCGTAGTAGAGGAACTGTTAGAAAAACTGCATATTAGATCAATGAGCATGATGTTCATTATATTGTTTAAGTGTTAATTCTCGAAAAAAGGAATTCATGCAATTCGATATTTTTCTATTTTTAATTTTCCGATTCTTAATGGGGTTTAACTTTCCTTATCCAAGAGTCATCTGGGGTTCATTCTAAATCCAAACTCTCATGGGAAGATAATGTTATGCATAGGGCTAACAAAACGATATTAGAGCACTTCTCCTTCAAAAGGACCTTGTGGTCCAGATCTAGGGTCTCATACCAACCATCACAATTCGAGCCGTGATAGAGCCAACTTTACTCTACGGGGTACATACTTGATTGACGGTGCGCAAACACAAATGCCGCTGTCGACTGACAGGCAGAGTACCCAGCCAGTCAGCTGTTTTGGTCACCAGTGCCCTCTGCTTTACTTTACAAATGCTTTATTTACTACACTTTATTGTTGCTGACATCCTATCAAGGCGGAGTTGGTGGTAATAAAACTCGAACTTTCTTATAGACTCCCTGACCGCTGCAGTTCTGTCAGTTCCGAAAGCTGCGTAATGCATGCTGAGTGACGGAATTTTTCCCAAAAATCTCTTGATATACAACATAGTTTCAACATCCGTCCTTGTCCATTAATGTGGAGTATTTCTCAGAGAAATTTAGGATCATTCAAAGGTAACTGTTATATTGGTCCCGGATCATATACAAATCGTTGAAAATCACAATCTCCAACATGTTACAGGGAATAAGTATTTCGATTAATGCAGTAAACTTCTCATGGCCATCTATGGCACAATATCAATTCTTACAACAACTTAACACTGTCCTCTTGATAAGCATGTTGAAAGACTCGACATTTCGGCAAATGACTTCTGTAAGATCTGTGAGCCTGTCTTTTACCTCATGGGTCAGAGCTCTTCTTTTATCACAAAAGAGATGGAAGTTCCTGATCTCTCACTTTCACATACTTTTGACCGAGAGATTGTTGCAACAGCAAGATTTATTTTGGACTCGGGTTGGTTTTCTCCAGGAAATGTTCGGTTTAAATGTAGTATCATAACGGGTCTAAATGCTGGCCAAAATGGGTCCTCTTCTTTTGGTCAGCCACATCACCTAACCTACCCTGACTTTATAGTGTTTTCAAACCTGAAATAAAATAATTTATGAAGAATTCAATATAAATTATGTAGTATATCTGTTACTAACCTTTTGCCATTCTTTTGTGCTTTTAATCGGCGGCCTTCAGCTGTGTAATTGCTCTCTAATTTGGTCCCACTTTTCTTTGAACTGTTTTTTATTGTCCCCGAATGGTAGTAGTTTGCTTCGATCGATACCCGCATTAATTTTCATTAGATTAGTAGTAATTTTGCTACATAATTTTGCTATATATTTCAAAACCAATTCTATGTGTGTACTCCATATTCTATTTGGAAATATGAGAAAGAGTATCAAGAAATCGTTCGTAAGTTTTAAAAGCAATCCTGGGTTTAATTTTGTAACAAAACGATTTTCCACCAATTATCAACAATGCACAAAGACAAACCAATCCTTGGACACTCGATGACAATGAGAATGGAGCACTACGACCAAACACGTCGACCAAAACTTACAGTAGTTTTTTCAATGAGGCTTCAAATACAAATGACACCCATCGTAATTTTTCTAAGGACGATAATCTGTCGAGTAAATCGATGTTAGAAATTTATTTCGAGCCCTTAGATGCTCTCAAATAATGTAAAACGAAATATGACAAAATGAGAGTTTTAGAGAACATGCTTAAATATAATCAACAAACTTTGACCAAGATATGTATACATGCTCAAGGCATAACAAATACCTCAGATATCAATCAACTAGAAATGAAATATTTTTGAAGCCGAATAATGTTCTTAAAATTTTAAACTAGACAGCAGGCATGTCCAAATTGCGGTTCTTTGAATGAATGCGGCTCTAGAAAAGAAATGAAAAAATAAATAATACATACTTAATAATTTATTAAAATTTTTATCAAATTGGTAGTAATACATACATATATATAGCGTTTAATATGATGATTTAGCGTTTAATATGATTTAATAAAATCAATTATTATATCTGTGTATATCTTGCGCTCTTAATCGAAAATGTCTACAAGTGAGATAATTCCCGTAATTTTATACAGTTGCGAAATGAATGAATGAAGAAATGAGTAGACGAAAAAAGGTTAATAGCGCAAACAATGCCTCAAAATACAAATGTTAAATTACTAAAATTTAATATAGGCAATTTTTAGAAAGCATATTTTATTTAATTTTTTTTTGTCTTATCTGCAATAAGTCAATTAGGTTACGTCGCAGTGGTAGCCTCTGATATCAAAAGACTCACGTGAGCAGTTATAGTGGCCCGTTGTGACGAAACACGAGGACGCAGTCCCTGTACTATCCAAGTTCTACCAAAGTCAGGGACGAGGAAGAAGTCGGTCAGCGCAAGGGCTGCACACCCAATGCCGGGAAACCAGCCAGAAAGTTTAATCAACGAAGCTATTTCTTTGACGTCAATAGATGTATCCACCCATTACACAACGACCTGGAAGAATGGCCACTGTGATTGGGATAATGCCACGATCAAGTCCAAGTAATCGGTTGGTACGCCTTCTATCCACCAAGGGCCAAGTGAGCCTAGCGGTGGAGCAGGATTTCTCATTGACGCTGGATGGGTTGGCGTCTCAAAAGAATCTCCGCGCAATGGCCAACTTGACCGAGGCAAGTGGCATACTCACGTCGACACCGGGAGGAGTGCACCAGCTCTGGCAAGCTCGTCGGACCTACAGTTTCCCAAAATGTTACTGTGTCCGGGGCCCCAGACCAGTGAGACACTGAAGCACCCAGAAAGAAGGTTGAGATAGCGCCGACATTTCCTAACGATCCTAGAGTTATTCACAACACTAGACAGAGATCTTATGGCGGCCTGACTGTCAGAGAAGACCGAGACGTGTGTGAAAAGAGCACCGTTGACGAGAATCCATTGAGCGGTCCGGTAAATAGCCATCACCTCCACCTGAAACACGCTACAGTAGTCCGGCAGTCGGAGAGAAATGTTCAGGTCCAGGTTCCCGAAGTATACTCCGCTATCGACCTCATTATCAAGTTTTGAGCCGTCGGTGTATACATCCCGAAATTCCGGAGGGACGACTGGGACTCTGACTCAGAATCAAAGAGCGAAAACCCCTATCGAAACAATACTTCGCAGGGAGATAATCGGTGTTCTATGGGGCCTCCGGATAAATCTCCAAATTAGAGTGACCAGAAGGTACAATGTGTCAGCGAGACATTGCATAAGTCTCAACGCAGCAATCTTGGCTGCCTGTCTGGCGAGAAGCACAGTAGGAGGTAGTGCGTAGAGCACCTGTTATATAAATGGCTGCAAATCTTTTGACCTTATCAAGAAGTTTAGCGTTATGTTGTTCGTTCAGAACAGTCAACCAGTCCACCAGAAAACAACACCATATAGGAGGTTGGGTTCGATAACCGCAGAATATATCCAGCTCATTATCCTCGGGCGAAGACACCATCTGGTCCCAACCGCTCTACTGCAGCAGTAAGCAGCACAGGCAGCCTTACTTGCCCTTGCAGCCAAATTCGCCCCAGTTGAGTTTGGGAGCGAGGATTAGGCCCAGACATTTAACCTCGAGACTCAACGTGAGTCAGGTCCCGCATATAGGTCTTGGAGGAGTTAATAGACAAACCAAAATCCCCACACCAGTCCAGTACGATTGACAACACCAATTTCAATTTATCCGACAACATCTGCGGAGATATTCCCGACGCAGCGATGGCAATGTCCTCAGCGTAAGCTATGGCGTCATTACCAGAGGATTCCAGCCCAGAGAAGTAGAGATAGAACCCCGCATTGCGGAGTACCTCTGCAGACCATTCTCTGACAGTGGGAGGCCAACACTGTGGAGGTTTCTATCCTCGACTTAAGTAGAAGCTATATAAACCTGACCCAATCATGCCCCAGGTTGAGAGAACTAAGAGCCTTACCTATAGCGTCCGAGTGTATCCTTTAACGTGCATGAACTTTTCCATCCTAGAGATAAGAGAGTGCAGTGCAGTCTCCTCTGATTTGCGCCTAGTGTACGCACGTTGGAAAGGGGATAGAAGTGTTGGATCAATCGAGGCCCTAATGTGAACATCAAGGACTTTCTCCAGCGTCTTCAGAATAAAGGAACACAGACTGATTGGTCTGTAGTCATTTGCCCTAGTATGGTGCGGTTTCCCAGATCACCGTAACTACCCTCCAGCTCGAAGGGATATAAAAGACCCTGAGACTAGCATTGTAGATGGCAAGTATCCAGGGAAGAATTATCTCTTCCTCATGTTGAATGTCACCCGGGATGATATCATCCGGTCCTGGGGACTAGAATGGTTTAAAGGAAGGGAAGGCTTTTACGCAGCCTCTCTCTAAAATTGTCCAGTTAGTATTTCTCCTATTCACCGGAAGGGTCGCCCTCCCACCACGTTCGTTGGTTCCGGAACTGCCCCACATCACATGGTGGGAGTTGGCATCGGCTCCGATAATAACCGGAACCCCGCGCAATAGCTGGGAAAGGGCCCATAGTGCTGGACTAAAATGAGGTCTGCATCCTCCACTGCTAGACGGAGAAGCAAAGCGTCGGCGGCAGTTTTGGAGTGCTGGAGGTTAATTTGGATGACTCAGTATCAGTCAGAGGATCAACTATTGTCACATCAGCGTCTTCTTCGTCCGATAACGGTGAGATTGCGCCCGCGATGCAGTCGAAGAATTCCTCAACTAGCTCAGAATTTGACTTCATGCTGGTCGAGGAGTGACGAGAAGAGTGACTGCACACACTTTCGCATTCGACGTCACCGACGATAGGGTTCGGGTCAAGGGGTTCCGGGGTGGGGTCAGATTGGGCAGGGTTGTTAGGAGTGGGGTCTGAAGGTACGGGATCTAGAGGGATAGGTTCCGAAGGAGGATGTACGGAAATGCAAGAGTCCAACTTATAATTCATCACGGTGTTGATAAGCGGAAGAGATTCCTCCTTTAGGATGATCACCGCTTCGCGGTAGTCACCCCACTGGTCAGAAACTTTTGCCACCTTCCAGTTATGGGTAGGAAGGTGATTGTTGCTGGCCTTGAGGATCCTCAATATAGCTTCCGGGTCAGATACCCTAGACGGGATTCTCACTTTGGATCGGGGACGGTTAGGGATCTGGTCAGAAGGGACAGCAAGCCTAGCTCCCGGCCAGACTTCACATATCAGCTGATAGCCGTCTTATAGAGCTCCATAGAATGGAGTTCGGAACAGGCTACCACCTTGATATGTCCTTGAAACCACCCTGCATCTCGACAGCTGGGTGTAAGGCCGGGGTTGGACATCATGACATCAAGGAAGACCTGGAGCGCATGTTTCACAAGCTTCCAGTTAGTGGGAGCAATGGAACCATCAGGGTGGCTCCGGTCGATGACCGCCCAGGTTAAGCCTTCCCTTAACACCTCACTAAGAGGCCTGGAAGGTTTGCTGGGTCAGAACGTCTGGACTGCGATGGACGGGGTTTCGTAGAAGGGGCATTTTTAATGTGGCCACTATTCTCTAATTCTATATGCCCTAACGCTAGCACTCAGGGTACTCTTGGCACCCGAAGGTGGCCTGCGCGCCAGACTTGTCAGCTAATGCCTTGGTGACAGCCGCAGATTGCATGGGCATATTTGCAGCAGCCTTGTAGGTTGATGGAGCCTTGGTCGAAGGTGCCAGGACGGGAGGTGTGGCGACATTAGGGGCTGGTTTCGCAATCAGAGCTTCGTGTGCCAAGCGGGACGTTGCCAGAGTATATACTTGGGCTTTGACTTTGACACTGGCGGCAGTGGTTGCTTTGCGCTCACCGACTTCAGTTAGTGCGGGTTTGGATTGATTCTAATTAAAGACTAGGTTCTTTATTTGTCTCACCATTTACTTTTGATCAACTGCGTTATTAATTTTATTAGACTAGATACATCTACAAAATATCAGACTCTTTTTGACGTTACTGCAATAAAGTGTATAATCACACAAAAGTGTATATCACACTCAACCGCTTAATTGTCTAAGTTAAGCCAGTATAGAGCTTTGTTACTGTTTAAATAACAATGAGAATATTTCGTAAAATTATACATATATAATCACTATTTTGTAATCTAAAAACCTCCTCGGGAAACCAAGAGCAAAGACAAAAAAAATACTAAACATACAAATATTACTATACATACAAGAAGTATAAAAACCTCAAAACGATTATCAACGAACACAAAAAAAATTTTTATTTTAATTGCCATCTATGAATGCACGATAAATAAACCATTTGCAAAAATTAAAAATGAACATTTGGTCTCAAAATTGAGACCGCAATAAGTAAATTAAGAGAAAATAAAATTCCCTGATCTTAAGGTGCAACGACTAAAGAAGAGCTAAGTGAACTTAATTTGAATACAGTCGGTATAAGAAGCGTGTTATAAAAGAGATTGACAAATGGATTTCAGAAACAAGGTAAGCAAGATGAAGTTTATAGTTTTGACTTTGCGACGATATTGACCTCCATAAGAAAATCCAATGAAAAGATATCAGCATTATAAGGAGGATACTACAGCTTATATATAAAAGCTAGGAGAGAAAACATATGAGAAGGATAGTGAAGGCAATGAAGCAAGAAAAATTATAAACAGTAGTAGGAGCAGTAGATACGGAAGTCAAAAGCATCGTAAAGTAAATTGAAGGCGTTACAAAGAAATCTGAAGGCATTGTGAAAATAATTCAAGCTTAAGTCGTTGTAAACGAAGTTGAAGGCATTGAAGAGAAAGGTGAGGGCGTTCCGTTGAGTTAATGGCGTTACAAAAAGACTGACGAAACTTGAAGCCGATGTAATTTTGGAGCTTTCCATTTTAAATAAAATTGTAGAACTCAGCAAGAGAGAGATGTCTTGCTTCTTTCATAGTACACCCATATTGGTTTACAAACTTCGATGTCGCGCAGTGGCAAGAGCCAGAGTGGGTGGACGAAAGATAGTAAAAGGTCAACAAAAAGATTGGGACAAGCATATTCCTCAATTTCTGCTCTCATATTGGGCAGTTATACACAATATAACAACAAAAACAACTGTCAAGTTTGTGTTTGGTAATAAGTTAAGGTTGTCCGGTTATTTGAAATTTGGTGTCAAAGCCTGAGTAGGCCACAATAAAATTATCTTCTGAAATACAAACTATAAAAAGCAATGAGAAGTTCAAATGACGTTTTCGTCAGAGTTCAAGAACACTACAATTCGGAATTCGAAACCACGATAATAATGGCAATAATATGCCTGTTTGGGACGAACAGTTTTGTGCGAAAAAAAAACAAACTATAAGGCAAAAACAATTTTAATTTAATCAAAGTTCAAGTTTATATAGATTAATACAGAGTAAAATAAACTTTATCTCTATAAGTTGAACTGGATGCAAATATAAATATTTTTGTGCACAAAAACCCAAATTCACCACACACGTCTTCTTCGATTGTTTTCTCAACACCAGCTTATACATTTCTTTCTGCTTCTTCTTACCATTATTAAGGCTCAATTAAGGGCTAGTTACTCCAGCGTAAGGACCGTAACGTACGTAGCCTTAAGAACGTTTGTGTAGTTATAAAAATGTTAAAAACGGGACATATGTCAACAAAGAATTTAAACAAAAAAGAAATAGAACATAAAGCAACACACACACAAACACAACACAAGATAGAGCAAAATTCAAAATTACCAATTGAGCCTTAATTGCTTTTTAAATTTTAGATTGTTATATCTATTTTTATTCTTGTAATATTATATAATAATCTGAGTCAATATTTATGGAATTTGGATATATTCTATTCAAATTGTTTTTTGCGTGATTTAGAATCATAAGAATATGCATTTATAAATTTCAAAGATTAAAACGATTTATGTATAAAAAAAGTACCAAAAAGGGCATTTGCGGAAAATATAAACAAAAATACTCAATTATGTGTTTGAGTTTCCCACATAAATAGACAAGGAAGTGAAATTGTTTATCTTACAGAAACAGGTCATATATTTCTGAAACCGAATTTTTATCTTCACTAGTAAAGGTAAAATGTAAACGGAAAAGCATTTCGAACACTTGTGGATATTTAATTAGTTTAACAGGAAAAACTATACTTTTATAATTTAAAATAAAAATTAGCACTACCTACATAATGTAATATTATTTTATTATTTTAAATTATAAAACTTAATAATGAAATAAATTATTATTTTGGTTTTTAAAATGTGAAATTTTATTTAAAGAGAATTCTGCATTCAGAAAAACATAAAATACGTACAAAATTTCAATTCTATTTATAAATTGAATTTTCGACATGTTATTAACACTGTTAAAAAGATGTCATATAAGAACGTACGACAATTCTATTTTTTATAGATTCATACGTTCCGATTACAGTACATTATATTTCTATAATCATTCGTATTGCTTTATACTTAACAATATCGATCAGCTGTTTTTTACTACTGTAGTTACATTCTGTTACGGTCGGCTAACTGAGCTTTTAAGCCTCAATTACTCTGCTAATTAAAGCGTTCGAAAAGCATTTCTTTTTGCATTTTTCTTTCACTAGATAAAAATGTTTTAACATTCGTAGAAATATGGTTTCCGAAATACCTAACCTATTTCTGTAGGATAATATAAACAGAAAGAAAGTAAAAAGTAGAAAATATAAACAACAGCATTAAATTTTTTGTTAGTGTTTTCCTCATCAAACACAAATTAAATTGGTTTTTTTTTGTTTATGTAAAGGTGAAATTGTTTGGCTTACAGAAATGGTATATAAAACTTTTAATAAGTACGTTTAAGCAAATATAAAATCGTTGAAATGAATCTAAAAACGCTGTAGTGATAACTGGTTAACAGCTGACAACAGCTTAATTAAAGAAAAACAAAAGGCGCCATATTAAAAGTTATAAAAAGTGAAGCGAACGAAGTGTTTCAAATTATTGTTATTAAATTTGTTTTAAAATAATAAAAATAAAATATAAAAGCACAAAATTCATATATAAGGTAACCTTAAATTACCAGCTGTTGAGTATCGTCGTTTTAATCACTTTTGTATTTAAATTAGTCATAAACCTTCATATGTACCACATGTATCCTGAGTGATACGCACTAGAAATTCTTCAGGATTACTATTTTAAAGCCAATTATATTAAAATTTTTGCAAGATGATTAACAATATTTAAACCTTTAACACTAAATACATATATCTTTTAAACTACAACCTAGATTTACTATATTTATATTTATTTAGATAAGAATGAATTACCAAAAAAAAAAAGAATTAAACTATGACAAATAAGAGATAACGTTTGCAGCTGCCATTTTTCTAGCCATATAAAAACATATTCCTTACGTAAAGTGGAAATGTTATTGATTCCATGAAATATTTTTTTTTATTTATAGGTGCTGCACTTTTGTGTAATTTAGAATAATATCCAAAAAATAAGAATTTTCAATATATACAATTTATTTAGTTTTTTTAATTGCTATAATTAATTTCCTGTGGAGGTTTGAGGGTTAATTTTTTTGATAAGAAGATTACTCCTCAATAAAAACAAAATGCGTGTTTTTTGCATTGTTGTATTTATTGTACAGTTACGGTCACATGATAGGATAAATTCGCCTTAATTTTTTGCCAATATGAAGTTCTCTTCGAGGAAGTAATCCCACAGGAACTAGAAGATCCAAAAGAGAATCTGGAAAATACATTGCAGCCGAGTACAACAATTGAAAGTGTTCTAACAACTTCAACTCCCCTTAAAGCTGCTTTTAAAAACTTAAGTACGCACAGAGAAGCAGACAAAACAGAGAAGCAGACAAAACGACGCCGTATTAGAGGATGGAGTGTTCGCCCGATTAATTAGGACTATACAATATCAGGCTATAACAAAAAAGTTTTTATGAAAATGAAAGAACTGGATGAAGAAGAATTCTCTAAACATACAAGAATGTGTTGTAATGCATTTAATTTATTAGCTTTAATTGCTCGTGAATTAAAGAAACCGAAACAAAGAATAGGGCCAGAAGAGAGGCTAGCAACTCTTTTGTAAGTTAATAAATGCTTTGCAGACAGTTATGAAAGTTATTAAATATATTTTTTTATAGATATTTAGGTCAAGGATGTTCTCTACAGTCTATTCCCTGGAGTCACAAGCTTGGAAAAACTACGGTCCGCAAAATTAAATTGAATTGAAACGTGTGATATTATGGCGCCTTTTGTCTCCTATTTATATTAGCGACCCATCACCTCAGCAATACGAAGACATAGCAAATGATTTTGAAATAATGTGGAATATGTCTAATAGTGTGGGCGCTATAGATGGGAAACATATAGCTATCAAGTGTCCCAAAAGCTCTGGATCCATGTATCATAATTATAAGAAATATTTTATCACAGTACTAATGGGAGTCTGTGATGCAAAATATACTTTTATATTTGTAAATGTTGGAAGTTATGGCAGCCAGAACGATGGTGGTAAATATAGAATTTTAATTACATTGAAGATTCATTTCTCTACTATATTGGAATATTTCGTTTATACCAATTTGGAAAATTTATAATCACAGGCAAAATACCTGTGCATTTCTCATGCTTTTTCCCTTTCCCTTATTTCTTCATTGAAGATTAGATTATATTAGATTCATTTCAACGATTTTATATTTGTTTAAAGGTACTTATTAAAATTTTTATATACCACATCTGTACGCAGAACAATTTCATATAAGTAGACAAGCAAGTGGAATCGTTTAGAAATAGGTTAGGTATTTCGGAAACCATATTTCTAAGAATGTTAAAACGTTTTTATCTAGTAAAAGTAAAATGCAAATTAATTGAAAATGGATAACTATATTTTTCTAATTTAAAATAAAAATAATCTCTACCTACATAATGCAATAGTGAAATAGTGTTTATTTTTATTTTACATTATAAAAGTTAATAATGAAATAAATTATAATTTAGGTTTTATTTAATTACATCATGTTTTATTTAAAGAGAATTCCACATATAGAGAAATACGTACAAAATTTAAATTCTGTTTATAATTTCAATTTCCAGTTTTGGTGGTTTTTAATATTGACATGTTAACACTGCTGAACAGATGTCACGTAAAAATGTAAGAAAGTTTTATTTTTTACAGATTCTTACATTCCGGTTACGTTACATTACATTTGTATAACCATTCGTATTGCTTTATACATAACAAAAACGATCAGCTGTTTCTTACTGTTGCGGTTACATTCCGTTACGGCAGAGTAACTGAAGTGCCAGTTAACCACACGTAACGTAACGTACCGTAAAAAACGTTCTCTTTTTATCATATTGAAAGCAATGTAAACGCTTACCGAAACGTTCTCTCTCGTTAGCAAAACGGGACGATCTGTATAAAGCAGAATTCTCTCACGTTTTTACGTGACATTTGAATATGAGTGATGGGGCTATTGTATGCAGAGTTGCATTGCGGCACAAATGCCCTCTTTGGTACATTCATATTTATTTATATCAAACTTTTAAATTGTTGAATGCAAATAATGAAATTTAT
>QOCX01000859.1:235-24234 GCA_005959815.1 Sarcophaga bullata
TGTTACACCATATTCAACAGTACTAAGAGAGCTTTTGCATTGTCCAATTTGTACATACTGTTTCCTATTAATGAAATAATTTCGGAACAATAAAAGTTCACGTCCTCGTACACCGTAAAATTCCAGTTTTTGAAGCATTATTTCATGATCAACAAGATCAAATGCCTTTGAAAGGTCAAAAAACTTACCCGCTACCCCACTGTTTCCTTCATCAAGCCCATTGCAAACATATCTCACCACATTCAAGACAGCGTCTTGAGTACTTATGCCTCTTCTAAATCCAAATTGGTATTTGTATAAAAGGTTATTGTCCTCCAGACAAACCGAGAGCTTATTATACAAAAGTTTCTCAAAAATTTTATCCAAAGTAGAAAGTACAGCAATCGGCCTTTTTTAGTCCAAAATAGATGCCTGAGCGGTTTTCGGAATGGGCACTATTCTATGAATCTTTAAGATATCAGGGTACTGTGAGGTGGTAATCATTTTATTGAAGATCTCAACCATGATAGTTGATATTTCATCAAAACATTCTTTTACAAACTTTATAGATATGTTATCAAATCCAGGAGATTTATTTACATCCATATTACATATAATATTGTTAACATCATCAACATTAATGATATTAAAATTAAAACGACTAGCGATGCTGTAAGTGTTCTCAAAGAGTTAAAAGAGTCCCCAGGTGAAATATCAATCTTCTGTTTGAGTTCCCTAACTACAGAAATAAAAATAATTATTTAAACAATCCACTTTGATCCGATCATCTGCAATACTCCTACCTTTTTGAATCACTAAGTTTGACACCACTAGTTCCTGATCTACCAAGTATATTGTTGATAAATTTCCAACACTTTTTTGGATCATTTCCGGCCTTATACAAACAATCAGCATAATAATTTTCCCTACATATTCTAACAGCCACTTTAATAACTCTACTTAATCTCCTCAAAACTATTTCAATGTTCCCATTATTCCTCGATCTACGTCTTTTCCTCAATAGTCTATGTTTAAATGATATTAACTACTGAAGATTCCAAGATTGTCCATTGACGTTAGTTCAATTCAATAGTTTCGTGTAAAATAGTACGTTACTCCTTGCCTGACCTAACCTAATCTATTCTCAAAACAGTAAAGTGGGAAATGGGAAGGAAAGATAGAATTCCAGGATTAGTTCAGAATAGTTTGACCTCTTAAGCTTAATGGCGATGTAATTACCTCTAGTAACAGTGGAATAATTTCCTGTACTATCTATCCAGCCCAAAACCTGAACTACAGGCTTAATCCGAATTTTAAAACCAATTTAATGGGATTTATCATCAGTGCTACATTACTACCGCAGGAGATCTAACTTTATATTAACTGATGGCAACCCTAATGTACTAGAACTTGCTACAGTAAGTGAATGAATTTGAAAGAAAGCAAAAAAAGGAGCTCAAAGCCAACATCACATTAGAGATGTTCTCTGACAGCCCGTTATAATGAAATATTCTCCTGGCTGGACCCTAAATATTTCAAGATTCTGTTCTAATTGTTGGCAAACTCTGTTTGTATTCTCTCTGGGTTCACTCAATAAAATTTCTCAAAATTTCTATTTGAAATGTTTGTAAAGCTCAATTTTCGTTGACCAGATTTGTTTAATGGATAATCAGGTTTCACTATTGCCAAGCAAATATTGTGCTATTGTTATACGACACAAATCTGGTCTTCAACAAGACCTTGTTGGCTACGTAAAAAGGTGTAATGGTTTCTTTTGAAATTATTGTGTGTAGTGTAATACGTAATTTTGGACTGCCTGTAAATCTATAGCCTTCTTGCACAGTGTACTTTGAAGACAGTATGTACTTTAAGACAGTGTTTGTAGTTATATTCTGTTCAGTTCAATAACAGTCCCCAGAGGTAAAGAGTAACTCAATGTTTCACTTTAAATCAATTTCAATGACATTGAAAATTAAATTTTATTCGTAAAATTCCTTTTAGAAACTCGCATTGCCTTGCCACATGCGCCAGTTAATTTTATTGTTTCAAACTTATTTTATCCGCAAATATTTTTGGGAATACTAGCAATATGTAGAGTGGAGAAAAAAAATTCTGTTTGCTATAGTTCCTCTGGGGAGTAGTAACAGAATGAATGCATTTACTGCCAGTATTTCTAGTGTGTAAACCCCCCAAAAAAAATTAACAAATAGCGTTTGGAAAAGTTTTTAACATCAGTGTTTTCTGTTGTTGTATAGACTACTAGTAGTTGGTGGCGGCATGATATTTTGTTTGAAATCTGTCTGCAAGGATTTAATGTCAACCGGGTATTTTCACTGCTGTCAACAGCAATCATGTGCCCTCATGTAAATGTTGCGATAATTGTTTGTATTTTTTTTTTTTGTTTTGTTTTCGAAAACGTTGGTCACTTTAACGCGTGCCTTCTCTATATATTTTCCGCTACAATTTTCGTTGCATTTTACTTCCGTTAAGGTTTTTAATTACATTTTCGTTTGTATGTAACCTTTACGCGGGCTATGAAAACTTTCCGTTGCGGTTTCCATTGTGTTTAACTTGTTTAATGGTAAACAATAAATGCAAACGGTAATGCTCATACCAAAAAAAGAAAAAAAAAGCAAAAAACAAAAACAAATAAAAATCCACTCAAATAATGAGTGTTAAATGAAATTGTGCAACAGAAGAGGGAGGAAAACTTTTCGCTATTTTGAGATTCTCAAAATTGTCTATGAAAATAGAGACTCACACACAAACTGCCTGCTGTAGACTTTACACTTGAAAAGCCCTCGCAGACAAGTTTTTTGTTTTGTTTGCTAACAGACTAACAGCCAGCCAGCCATTCAGCCGTATTAGTCTTAAAGCTGGACAAGTGGAATTCCAAAGCCTGTAACCATTCAACAAGAGATTGTTTTTGTTTTTTTTTTTACTTCAAATACCCTACTTTATTGCCGCGTATAGTAAGAAATTATATATTGGGTGCGTGCTATCAATTTCAATACACTTCAGTAACAGGTTACTAGTTCCATCCTAGAGTAACTGGGTAGCTTGTTCTCGTATACCGAAGACAAAGTCCTCCCACTGGATCCTAAATCGTGTATAACTCACTGGTCATTATGATTACAATTTACCGAGAATGTGGTGAAGAAATCGCTATATTCCGCAAGGTAGTATGGTGGCTTAATAGACGCGAGTCTGTGGATTAAACGCGAGCTCAGACATCTCGAATAAAAGAAATTTGAAAAAAATTCGTTTTTTTCGATGACTGCTTTCCGCAACAAACTTCTGGTAAAGACGTTGAGATGTCAATAAAAGTGTCATGAAAAGTTTCTCAAAATTCTGTCGTTCTAAAATCATTTTAAATTGTCGATAACTGCAAAGGCTTACTTGTCATTTCGATTTGAAGTGATCTTATATGCATGTACAGATAAATTCAAATTTAAAAAGCAAAAACTCAAACCCAAATGTTTAGCAGCGCCACTTTTTGACAGGTCAAAATTTTCTATTAACAGAGCACTGTTAACTGTTTAACAGTGGCAATAAGTAGATTAGTCTTCTAATTTGCAATTATTTCAGACTACTGACATAAAATTTATTTCTCATTATGAAATATTAAAAGGTAAAGGATGTTTGGTGGGGGATTTTATCAAATCCCAAAATTATTCCATCTATTCCACTACTATGGTTCGAAAGAGAACCCTCCAGACTACCATGTGTCGGTTAGGTTTATTATTTCTTATAGATTTCAAAATGGTCACTGATCTTCAAGAGAATTTTCAAGCAATAGAATTGATATTTCCAGAGGCAATTTTCTCAATACCAGATCAGTTTATAAGGGAGTATATTGTTGATTAATAAGCCTTGGAACCTTCCTTTGAAAGTGGTATGATGCTCATAGATCTCTAGTATATATCCTAGTATTAGCTCTTAACCAAATTGGCGTGTTCAGATGGATACTGTCAAGCAGCTAACATTGCTCTGTTAACGCCAAATGTGGCGCTGTTAAAATTCTTGGATTGCGTCTTGGATTTTCCAATTCGAATTAATTTTTATTTTTACACACGCATATTAATTTTGATGTTTCAAAAAGTGGCTCCCATTTAGTCTGTGTGGACCGTGTATACCTTGTTTTCTTTCTTTTTTCTTTCCTTCTTATGCGCTTTTGTAGTTGAAACTCCCCAATACATTTATTTTATGTTTGCATTTGTTTTTTTAAGGCTTTTCTTATAGGAATTTGGTCTTGAAATTGTTTTCTATTCGTCATCCTCTGCTAGTCCACTGCCACAGCATCACCATCGCCATCATCATCTTGTAAGATTTAATGTTTGCTTCAGTTGCTCATTGTTTTCTGAAAATGTTTCTTTTGTTGTTAAACAAAATGCCAAGAAACAAAAATAAAAACAAAGAAAAAATAGAAAAAAATGAAAATAAAAAATGTGGTGATATTGTTTTCTTAAAGTAGCTGTAAATTTCCTTATTTTAGTTCTCTTTCTCTATTCATTTTCAGCATTTTCAGGCTTCTAAACAAACAGGGGGGTACACTCAAAGAAAAAAATCAGTTGATTTGATAGCAAGATGGCGAATTCGCCATTGTTCTAGAAGACCAGACTAAACTGTTATTGGTTCTTAAACTTTTTTCTTAAATCCTAGCCTTTAACTTGATTACAAGGTTCTCTGGATCTCAAGCAAGCTTTCATTTTCAGTTGATCGTAAGAAAATAAATTTTTTTGTTTAGATGCGTCAAAACTATCACCATAGTCTCCTTAAACTAGCTTTCAAATACTTGATACATAAATCGACTAATTTTTCTTTTCTTTTTTTATCTTTTCAGGTAAGTGTTGCCAATTAATTTCCTTCAATTTCTTAATTAATCAGGTATTTATAAAATTTTATTCTGAAACTGTCTCCGAAATTGAAAAATAGTTGCAAACAGTGATATTCAATATATTGCGCCATTGTCTAGTAGGTAATATGTTGGCTTATTAAACGAGAGCCCATGGTTCAACACCAGGCTCAGATACCACAAAAAAAAAAAAAAAGAAAAAAAAAAAAGAAAAAAAAAGTCATGCGGCGACTTCCTCTCAGGACATTTCTTGTAAAACATCTGAGAGTTAATCAAATTGTCATGAAAAGCTTCTGAAAACTCTGTAGATCGGAGTCGATTTTAAACTATAGGTTCCGCCTCTCATGGAGAAAATTAACACAAAATTTTGCAAAAAGTCAAAAATGAATCCACTTATATACGAAGCAGGTGAATTTGGTCCTTTGTGTGGGTACTTAGTGGACAAGATTTGCATTAAATTTATCGATTATTTCTGGAGGTCGAACTACGCATGGCCGCTGAAAACCAACATTTTGTCGTCAGCTACAGTTTTTGGGACAATACAACTGAAGCTCGTTTTCCAACCATACGCGACCCATAAACCATGAGTCATAATGGGTCAAAGTTCCTTAGTCGAAGTCTGAAAACATTCTTAAACGACTTCTGTGAAATATATAAGGAGGACCAACTGCCCGACGTTTCGGAGGGGACTTCACGCGTAAATTTTCCCATCACTCGGTACTAAACAATATAACCTATCTAGCCAGAGGTAAATTAAGCCAAATAATATTGCAGCGATGATTTTGTTCTAACCCCAGAGAGAGAGAGCTGCAGCAAATCCCTCATTCCTTTTTGGTTCACTTGACATAGATAATCAGATTTCAAGACTAAATCCTATTAATTTTTTGTAGTCAAAGATGTGATAAAGCAGCTTAAAAGTAGTCGTGGTCCTAGTAAAATTCGCCTTAATGAAATCTGTGGCATATTCTAAGATGGTAGGGTTGCTGTCAGTTTATTCCTAGAATATGTGTTGGGTTGCTATATTAGATACAGTGGTGGTGGACCTCGCTAATTTAGCTCTACTTTTTGTCATTGTACTATATTCACAGTTCTTATTACTCTCACTATTTATAATTAATTTTCGTGGGAATAAAAACTCTTTAACTTGATGGAAAATTATGGATCAGGTATTTTAACCACTACCCAACGGTACTGTTAATAAAGTCATTATCATCCCTACATTCATATGTATAGGGATCTTTGTATACCTTTGTAGAACTTGATAAATATCCTTAAAAACTTTACACCTTTTCGTAATTAATAACTTCCTTAAGGATTTAAACTGATTTTCTTTGACTAATTTTTTTTTGCGAGTGTAAATATTTCTTTCGAATGTTTAGTGGTTCTTGCATCGTTACACACTTGCCAGTTAAGTTTCTTAATAATGCAAGAAAAGCAATAAAAAAAAGAGAAAAATATAAGAATGAAAAATGGAAAAGAAGAGAATAAAAAACAATAACAATAAAAACAATTGTATCTCAAATTACACCAACTCCTCCTACGGCTGTGCTATTTTTAAAAACAAAAACCATCTAAAAATTGCAATTCACATTTTTTTTATTTCATCTCTCTTACATCCTCTGCCTCTGCTTTTGTCTCTCGTTCTTCTTGTTCTTGGCTTGTTTTTATGTGCTGGTTTTTTTATTTTATTTTGTATTTTGTTTTAATAAATATTCTTTTCATATACTTTGGCGGAGTTGAACAAATAAATATCACACAATATATCTTGGCTATGGAATGTTGAAAGCGAAAAAAAAACGATGGGAAGCATCTTTAATAGCACCCAGTCAAACGTGAATTATATTTTGATGCTTTAGTTCAACGACATTGATTATTTAGGCTGGCAAATAGACCAGGTCGGAGTGGTAGTCTCTGATATCAAAAAGTTTACTTGAGCACGCATAGCGGCCCGTTGTGTAACTATTTATACCAACGATGCCGAAAACTTTAAGATATAACATCAAAAGATGTTTAAAAAAAATAGTGTCGGTTGCATTATTTTTCTTTTTTAAACAAATGATAAAGAATTTCGAACAAAGTAAAAGCAAAATAGCAATATTTCCTACGGCGACTTCCCCTCAGCACATTTCTGTTAAAAACTCTGAGATTAAAATTAAATTGCCATGAAATGTTTATCAGATCAGTCGTTCGGAGTTGGCATGTTAAGCTGTATATCCAATTAATAAACACTGCATAGGTGACGTAAGAGCCTTGGTAACTATTCTGTAACTATTCATCCGAAGCTAATAAAATGATATTCACATTCGATTTGAATTCGAGAAGCTTTAGTATACTCCACAGTATGTTCGATAGGCTGTTGATTGCAGTAATAAAAATAAATATTTTCCAAGTCATTATGTAAGTCTCAGAATTTTGAAGTTTAGTGGCATAATTTTCGTGTAAGAATTGCTCGTCAAAGATCCCAAGCTGATAGTCTTTATGGGGCTCAACTGTTACAAAGGAAGTGTTCAACTTTCTTCTTCTGATTGATAGCACCCAGTCCAAGTCTTTTTTTTTTGGCTTCAGTTCAACGTTTATTATTAGGCTGGCAAATAGACCAACAATGTCTAAATTTAAGAATTAATAACGAAATTTTTAAGATAAAACGAAATCTACGATCAAAAAGTGTCGAAAAAATAGTGTCGAAAAAATAGTGTCGGTTTCACTTTTTTTTTTTTTTCTAAAACAATCAATCGTCAATACGTTACAATGAACTACGTTTGAAAAATCTTGTAAATATTAAACCAAAAGCAAAAGCAAAACTTTGGTAGACTTCCCCGTTTTGTTGAGGTATACTTCCTCTTCTTAAAAAGCTCGTATATTTTAACACAAAAAACAAAAGAAATATTTAAAACAGAACAAACACTACCTTCGCAACAAGATATTTCTATTGAAGTAAGAGCGGTATTGGAACATAAACTGTGGTAGACTTCCCCTTTATGTTATGAGGTAAAAAAATGTATTTTTTTTTCTTTTTTCCTTTGGGAAGATTCACCATCTTCGTTACGTTAACATTTGTATTCATGTCAGGGAATTATCTCACATACTTTGAAATTAATTTCTTTCTCTTTTCTTTTCTAATTTTTTTTTATTTTCTTCAATTCAAACCACCACTACCAACACCAACTTAGTTTATCAACACCTTCCCTTCTCTCATCTCACGACCCATCGTATTCTTGTTGTGAAATATTAGCCGCTGCCACTTAACACGCCTTTTCGCGATATAAAATATTAGTCGTGGTATAAAGTGGATTCATAACAATTGTTATGCAAGAACAAGAATTTAATTAATTTACGGTAGTTGGGCAGACTATAGTGGTGGTTTAAAATGGAAATTAAATCTAGGTTAGGTAATGTAGAACAACGGACTTACTATTCTATTGCGATATCTGTTTAAAACAAATTTAATTGTTAGCTAGGGTTATAGTGCTTGACTGCAAATCAATACATTTCAGATCCAAATACAGCTAAAAACTCAATAATTTTGCATCATTGTTTAACGAATTTTATGAAGTTAAGAAGCTTCATACCCCTCTCTTAACAGTCCATACAAAAGTCTTTGCGTAGGCAGGAAAATATTAACAACGAACAGAAAAACAGAGTCCAGATCTTGAAAAATAGTTGACCTCAGTGAAATATCTAGGCGGCTAAGAGGATAGTAATTCCACAGTTGAACTACGTAACTGGAAATTTTATTTGAGGTAGTAAAGCAGCGACTGTAATAAATTCTTGATAAGAAGATAAATAAACTGTGTGACAGCCATATGATCCGGGATCTGAAGAAACTGTGTGTCATTCGTGCTGTACATACATGCATATTAGGGCATTGCAGCCCTTCAGTCAGGCTTACAACCAAGCTTCTCAGGCCACCTATATTGTGTGTTAGTTTTCTACATGTGTGGCGGCACCTACCGTCTAATGTCGCCCCCAAATGACAGATTTGATTAGCTTTTCATGGCAATTTTATTTTACTCCTAAGAATTTTTGGCCAGAAATCTGCTGAGAGCGGAACACGCCGAAGAAATATTCAAATTTTGTTTTGTTGGAAATGTCTGGTTGGAGGTTTGAACCGTTACCTCACGTCGAATAAGCCAACACAATACCTACGAAACTATAGCAACTATTAGGTGGTAGTAAGGGTTCACACTGTATCCCTTTGAAATTTTATTCCAATTATGAGTGAAAATCGAACCCAAGATACTCAACTAAAAGTCTAGTGGGTAAGTGTGCTAAACCACCACACAGCCTTCTCAATAATGTAACTCAGTTTAGTTAAATGACTTTGAACTTCATATGACTTTCCATTTCACTGATAAAACTTTGCCTAGGAACTGTTACTTAATTTGAAACAATTCCCATACAGTTTTAGGAACGAACTGAAGTAGTTGTTTTCTAAATCAATTTAATTGCTGCAGAATTTATTACGCATCATTATTTCCTAGCTCTTAAAGCGTTAAGCGTTTTGCCTCTTGGCATATGAAACTTTCTTGGATCCGTCTTTTGGCTTTTCAACTAAGTCTTAAGCCCCATACATAGGTACTTAATTACTCCCTTAATTGTCAGTCGAATTACAACCGTTTAGTCAGCATTACAACCTAATTTCTCACACCACCCATGTGGCATGTGTTAATTTTATTCATCTGCAGTTTAATGCCGACTTTTTAAGTGAACTTTATTTACTCTTAGAGTTTTTGCCAGAAGACGACAGAGAGGAAGTCACAGAAGAATTTTTTTATTTTTCGTTTTATTCGAGATGTCTGGTCGAAGGTTTAAACCACTAACTCACGTCTAATAAGCTAACACACTTCTAGACTATGGGAACTTCAGCAATAACGATAATACTAGTAATTACACTCTATCTCCTAGCCCTAGATCGCCAGTAAGATTTGCTCTCTCAAGACATTTGTCTATACTAACAAGATAGCATAGGGTTGTGAACTTGGATTGTAGCGACTCTGCAAATGATTTTTTTACGTTTTAGTTTATCCTTTGGTATTCGATAGTTGCTATTTAAACGTTTTAATTTAAACGTGTTAACTGAAAATTACACTGTGCTACAAAAGTCGGGAAAAAATAAAATCATTTTCTGATAAAGTAGGAAAATTTTGCTCTGAACATCCACAAAAATGATTTGCCACATAAGAACCCTTGTAGATTATTAATTTTTCTTTTTGTTTTTCTGTAGCACAGTGTTATTATTGTTATGTGATGTGCGAGTTCGTTTACAAATATTTGCATTTTTAATTTCCTAAAACAATAAATGATTTTTAATACAGAACGTAGCAAAAACGTACTCTTATCCAGACAAATAAATTATGCAAACGAACTTAAATGGCTGATTGACTCAACTGACTGAGTGACGTAACGGACTAGTCTAAATTCAAATGACTGATGATTGTCTGGTTGTGTACATAATTTTCAAACACCATAGCCAAACTAATGAGATTATATTTCATTTAAAAGGTTGGTATTTCAAAATCATCATTTAAAGTTGAATTTATAATTCCATTTGCAAGTACACAGACGACTGACTGACTCACCTCCAAAACCAATTGTAAATTCAAACCCTCGATTATTTGTGTTTTTTTCTGTAATTTTTTTTTTAATTTCTCTTCGAGTTCTCATGTAACATTTCTGTAGAAAAAAAAAATGTGTAAACATTTGTGTAGTTGAGTGTAATATAATAGCGTCAGCAACTTTGGCAATAATTTTAAATGAAAGTGCTTTTCATATCCTTATAAGGTGCGGGCAAAAATGATTTCTTTCGATGTACAAATAATTAAAATTTCTGTGATGGTATAAAGACTTAGAGGATAGGTTTCATAATGTTGGCGGAAAAGTTTTTATTGGCAACGCAATCCCATCTAATACCGCAGTTTGTTATAGATTTTAGGAAAGATAAAATCGAAATTCAAAACCAAAGCCACAAACCCACACTTTTATCAACGCCACTGTCTGCCTTTAACAGGGCAAAATCTACTATTAACAGCGCTGTTAACTATTTAACAGTGGCAAAAGGTATATTAGTCTACTATTTTGCAATTATTGCGGGCTATTCATCTAAAAAGTTCCTCAAATCCCAAAAAATTCACGGTTCGAAAACGGATCCTACGGATTACCATTTGCATATAGTCTGTGTGGTGTACTATGGTCACTGATCTTCTAGAGAATTTTCAAGCAAAAAATTGAAAGTTTTAGAAGCAGTTTTCTTAATAACATCACAGTTTATATAAGGAACCTTACGTTGATCATGATATGGTAGTCATAGATCTCCAGTTAATATTCTAAAATTAGCTCCTAAACAAGTGGGTTTGTTCAGATGAATACTGTTAAGCAGCTAACAGTGCTCTGTTATGGGCAAATATTGTTCTGTTAAGAGTAATTTTTGTTCTGCTAACACCAAATGTGGCGCTGATAAAATTTTTGGATTTTATCTTGGATTTTCTAATACGAATTTAGCGTGAAAAAAAAACTGTTAGATTTACATTTAAAAATCGAAAAAAATTTTAACCCCTCTCCATTATAGTTACGTTAACAACACACGTAACATTCCCAACTTACCATACAAAAGTGTTGTACACTTTCCGCTTGGCACAGGCCTCTTCCATTCCCTTTTACAATACTTTCAGAGTTTTTATTCTTTCTCATGATTTATAAGGGTTGATAATGAAAGATGGTTAAATGGATTATTTTTTCCTGTGCATAATTTTTCTTTTTTTCGTTTTTTTTTTCCTACTTCGTCCATGCGTCGTCCCTTTTTAAACCCACTCAAAACGTTGTTACATACATTTGCATAAACGAATTGGAATGTAAAGAGAAACAAAAATCACGAAAAGAGAAAAAAATTAAACCAAAAACTTGTCATATTCAAATGAAAAAAAAAAAAAATCTCGTTAAACTTGTCGAGGGCAATATTTAGATAGCAGAGCAATGGCAATGGCAATGGCAAAACAAAAAAAAAATCATGAAATGAATACCCCCATATGCTGTAACAACTAAAACTTTCTCGTTTTTTTTTTCACGGCCCTTTCAAAAATTGTTAAAGAGCATCAATGTACACGCGACACCAAAAGTATACGAACACTCACACATGGCGTGCACAAGAAAAAAAATCTCTATTGTCATAATGCCTGGCGTAAGGCAGTAACGATAAGCATAACACTTGTGATGATGGTGTTGATGGCTTTTTGTCTGATGTGTAAGATGAAGAAAAAAACTAAGCTCAGCCTAGCTGCCTGCCTCTGCCTGTGCTTGCCCTTTGAATTTATGAAAAATGATTTACGGTGTTGAGAGTAGTTGTTAAAGTTTCTTTTCTTTCCCTTTTATTTTGAATTTTTTGCAAAAGAAAAACTTCTTGTGTGTTAATCTTTTACATACTCGCATACGCTATATGGACTGACATCCTTTGCATGTTTCAAATTGAATTGTAAGAGTTTTTTTTTTCTTTTCTTAACCATCATTCTATACCGTCACCGTTTTATTTGGAACTAAACAGTTTAAAAGTTATTACATATTAAACACTGGGTGTATGTGCAACATATTGTGGCATGTTAAATGAAGAATCAACATTTTCTTACACAATATTTTATTGTGTATAGGAACACGACCCCGTGGTTCAAACCCCAGCTCAGATATCTCGAACATAATCGAAATATGAAAAAAACATTTATTCTCTCAGCAGTCTTCTGGCAGAAAATTGCCATCAAAAATCTGTCTATCGCCGGCATTTATTCTGTAGGTCCTTCCAAAGTAAAGTGTTGTAATGCCCAATTGAAGCTGTAAGTCTCTACCTTCCTCACATTTCGCTTGAAATAGCGGCAATAAATTTTTAAACTCTAAAGTTACGGGAGATTATGTGCAAAAATGCGGGTGTCAAGGTAGTTCCACAGAAAGATTTAACGCCATTAAATCCATAAGCTATGGCTTTTATCGGTTGTGTTGCGTGGCTCACCGCTCAGTCGTGTTGCAACCATATACCATTAAGTTCATAATCTTCAATTAGCGGCCAAAGAAGTCGACTATCATATGATCATATTGGTGGTAGCGTTTCTTCCAAACCATAATGCTCAGCAAACAATCATTCTTTTTTCGGGATGCAATGACTTTTCCACAATTGTTTATAGTTTCTGCGAGCTCTGTAGGCGATAATTTTGCCTGTTGATGTAGCCCAAGAATGGATTTGATTCCTGAAGAAAATTTTGGTGCAAAATTTGGACTAGAAAACCTGTTGCTCCAGAGCTACGAATCAGCATATCTTGTTGCATTGTGTTAGTTAAACTTTATATTAGTGAAGATGCCATAAGGGGCTGTAAAATAGGTCTGATTGGTGGGAACACTGTTGAATGGACACTTCATTGCACAATCAATTAAATATGACGACCATTATTGCTTCGTGACTTTTGTGGTGAGCTTTAAACTGCTTTTATGCGTTCTTCAGTGGTCAACAAATGGCAAACTTGACAGATCAGCTGTTTCGAAATCACCAAATGGATAATCCTATAGAATAAAACTGAATTCAAATTTAACATGTGACTTTTTCCATCTTCAAGACGCGAAATGAATTGCTTGCTCTTCATATTAAAGACCATCTGTTCCATAGAGTAGTGCATTAGATGCACTTAGATGAAACATGAGATAGATAAACTTTCATAGTCTATATTTCCTAAATAGTTTTTGGCTTCAGGTACAGTTTCCTAGGGGTAAAGTTTCCCCGTTAATCCATGTACTTATACAAAAAGGGAGATCACACCAAACACAGGGTATTTTCTTGGTGCAATTAATATTTGTCCCTGCCTGCGTACTCAAGCATCATATACGATTTCGAGTGCTTTAGGTAGACCGTATTTTCTCGATTTCCCCTTTTTCTTTGTTGTGTTTTTCATTGCATTTTCACTAAATTTTGCAAACTAAACAAGCAATAGATTATCTGGTGCATATTCTAGGATGTTAGAGTTGCCATCTCTTGGTGATTATAGTCAAAGTCGTCTTCTGTGGAAATGTATTTCTTTTTATTAAAAGTTCAGCTCAGTATTCCACACATTTTGCGAATATCATGTTTTGGAACTGTTCTTGCTAATCTATACCGTGAAATTATGATATTTATTAGCGAAGCTAAGGTTTTAACAGCATTTATTTCTCTTGAGAATTTCTTCTTGAATTTCTTCTTTACTTTTGCAAACATAGGTCTTCTGAAGGCTTACATACGTTTTAGAATCTAATTTTTTTCGGTGTGCTTTTAAATTTATAAACTTCAATTCTATTGCGCCGCAAAGCACTCAACAATTTTTTTCAAGTTGGCATTAAAGTGATTTTTTTTATATTCTTTTTGGCGCCCTGCTGTTATGCAGCAGAATGACGAACAAAAAAATCTTTATAGTTGTGATGATTACTTTAATAAAATCTGAAATAATTTTTTAAGGGTAGCATATGCAATTATAAATAATATTTGCCTGCTCTGTTGTGCTTGGCAGCCTAAGTTTTGGAAAATTTATTTGCTTGCCGCTACAATAACATTCGTTGGCATCTATTCTGTAAGGAAAATTGTATTCTATTTACAGGGTTGAGTATAAAAATTTCAAATGAAAAGTTTGCTAAGCTTAGTTAATGCTTTTTTTTTTGTTTTTTTTTTAACTTTAAGTACCATCTTGTAACGTTCAGGTACATTTTTTTTTGGTGCACGTTTTTTGTTTTTATTTTTGGCCATAAAAGATTTTTTCGTTGTTACATTATTTTCTTTCGTTTATTTTCTATACTTAAAGGCACACGTGCCGGTACTTAACTTTTCAATATCAACCATCACCACGAACGTATTTCATAACTAAAGTGTCTTCCTATTTCAGGAATTTCATTTCTTTTATGTTTTTGTGCAGGCTTGTAGTGCATTTGGTTAAATGCATTCACTCATCCTTACGTTCTCATCGAAGCACAAACAAAAAAACAAACCCCGCTGGGTCAATACATTGTTATCATCCCTTCGAATGGTTTTTTTTTTTTTTTTTTTTTTTTGTTGTTGCTAAACGAACGTATTTTGTTAAGCTTTTGTGGCACAATTTTCGTAGATTCTGAACAGCCATTACCAGGTAGGTTGTCATAATCAATAGACTATAAAACCATTTTTATTTGCAAATATTTTAAAGAATTTTTCTCTTCAAGAGAGATTATTGAAGAGAAATGCAATATTTTATTGCATATTTTTAGGAGTTTAAGATGAAGTCCTTGAGATGAATTATTCTATAAAATTGGGGGTTTTGCTATTGCTATTTAAAGCCGATCTACATTTTTGCGGATATAAAATGGAATTCATATAATCTGTTTTTAACAGCAAAAGCTTTCTTATTTTCTTAGTTGAAAGCCTTATGCCTGGTTCATGATTAGTATTCGTTCGCTGTAGGCAATATTTCCAATTACTTTTCTTTTTCAAAATCTTCAATTAGATGCCAAAGAAATCGGTTATCATATGATCATATTGGTAGTAGAGTTTCTTCCAGGATGATTTTGCAAAGCTACGGCCTAATAACTCGGTCAAACCATAATGCTTAACAAATAATCATTTTTTTCAGGATGCAATAGCTTTTGAGAGCTATGAGGGCTATAATTTTACTTGTTGATGAAGAAAATTTTGTTGCGAAAATTTGACTAGAAAACCTATTGATCCAGAGCTACCAATCAGAGTATCCTGTTGCGTTGTGTCAGTTAAACTAAACTGTTGTTATTTTTCTGTAATTCTAAACTTCAGACTTAGGCCGCCCTCCTGGCATTGATATCATTCCGTTTCACTCTTGAAAGAACCCTGAGACCGACTCAAATGATCTACTCGACGTTCCTTTTATTACTTCTTTGGTGAAATATTTAGTATAGCTTTTCTAGCGCCCTCTGAGAAAATGTATGAAATTGTTGGTTTAGCCTCACGATAGAATTCCTATAGGGTAGACAAGCCTTCGAAGCCCTTGATGTCACCGAAATCTAGTAGGTAGAGTTTTGGATTATTAGAAGTGAAGCCATGGTTCAAACTTCAGGTTAGACATCTTCATCAGAACAAAATTTGAAATAATACTTCTTCGACAACATCCGCACAGCAGTCTTCTGGCAAAAGCTATGAAAGTAAATAAATTTTGACATGAAAAGTTTCTGTCTGTTTCTGTCTGTCATTCGAAGTCGATGTTAAACTGTAGTTCCCTTCAATCATGTATAAAATTAACACACACAACGTAAGAAGTGTAAGAAGCTAAGTCGAAAACCTTACTGAAGGGTTGTAATAATCAATTACGTATGTATGTACGTATGTAATAGGAATAAGCAATGCCTATGTTTTTCTCTTTAACAAACTCACATAACTCCTTACTTAACATGCCTTTCTTGTGACGTGTCAGTGTCATTTGCAAATTTGAATTTCTCATGCACTTTGATTTGCATAGCCTGCCAAGTCATATGAGTTGTCATATGATATTACATATTGTCACATGTGCATATAACATATACAAAGGATTTGTGGCTCTCAGCCAGGAAAGCTTGAAAAAGAACGCTTTTTCATTAAAATTATGAAAAATGCTGTTTGTTGAGAGCAATTAGAAAACTGGGCCATTATTTTGGGATTCTTTCTTGTTTAAATTATTTCTTTTTCTTCTTTGTCTATGTCTATGCAAATATGTTTTCCATAAAGTTATGCTGGATTTAAATTAAGAAACAGAAAGAGAAATAAAAAACAAAAAAAAAAAAAAAAAACAAAAAAATAAATTCAAAACAAGTTTAAAAACGAAACTTTTTAAATTTAAAACCAAACAAATAACTGGAATGACAAATTCAAGTTACGGTTGACTTTACAAATAAAATGAAATGACAAACAACACTCACGAAAATAAAACAAAATATAGTCGACTGGCGAAATAAAAACAAAAGAAATAAAAAAAAAAAATTCTAAACAAGTCACACTACAGTGTTGTTTGGGTGCATGAAGCGAACTGAGTTTGGATTTGAATGGATGGATGGATGAATGAATGAATAGCTAGTGGGCTGAGACCAATGAGTTGGTGGCCTGATCTACATAAGAATGATGTCAATAACATTGCAAAAAAAAATGCAGAAAAAAAATTTGCAGAATAAATATCGCAAGAATAAACCACAAGAATAACGATGGGAGACAAAACAAATGAAAATAAAAAAGAAGACGAAGAAAAAACTCTAAAATTGATGCACTTGAAGTAAAAGATGTAAATACGGATTGATAGACATACAACAGCTAGTAATTCAGCCAGGCAGTCAGTCAGTCAGTTAGTCAGCGAAGAAGCAACAGCATGTAGTCAGTAAATGAAACACTCAGAAATTCATTCAGCATTTTAAACAGTTTCTCTCTTGCTGCTATAAAATGAAATCGCGAACGCAAAAAAAAAAGAAAAAAAGGAAAAAAGAAAAAAGAAACAAACAAATTGAAATGAAATGAAATCTTTGCCTAGAAATAATAATGATGAGAGGAGCAGCCAGAAATTTAAACAGGAATGACATGGCTTGGTTTGGCTTGGCTTTGGCTTGACTAGAGGATGTTTCAGCATAAATTATTTGAGATTTTATTTTCCTTTTATTTCACCCTCAATTTTATCAAGAAGAAAAGAAGAAGAAGTAGAAGAATATGTTGAATGCAAATAAGTATCTAAAGCTGTGGAGTACTTACAACAACAACAACAACAACACTAACAACAACAACAACAACAACAAGCAATATAACTTGTAGACTTTGTTATTCCAGTTATGCTATCAGCAGTAGTTGTTTTAGTAGTTGCGCTGTAGTTTATTTGAATATCTCAAGAAGTTGGTGATTTTTTTTTTAATTTATAACAATACTCCTCCTCAGATTTATTTATATTTTATCACTGCATTTGTCTTCTATCATCACTTGTTATATTTCATAATTTACTTACTGCCTCTCTTCATTTTGTTGCTAGTGTTTGTATGGTGATTTCAGTTTTCTTTCTGCTGCTGCTTTCGGGAATGATTATAGTCATGAAGAGGAAATGACAATAATTATGGCTCAGTTGATGATATTTCTTAGAAATTATTATCCTCTTGTTTTGGTTTTGGTTTCCTTATTTACCTATAATTTGCATCAATTTCTCTTTTTTCTTTCTCATCTTTTCTTCTATACTTTCTAGCGATAATTTAAATAAATGTTGTGGACTTTTCGCGTTAATCAATCTTAAATTGTAACGTAACGACAACAATGACATACACTCCATGTGGTCATAGCACATCTCTTAAGTGTAGGGATTTTAATTTATAATTTTTAAATCCCTTTGAGGTTAGTTTGTTGTCCTGGTATAATCAAGATAAGGCTCTTGGTCTTAGCCTAGTAACGAACACTGGTATGAATGTCCAAGACCCCATTAGTCTGACTCCATTCGTTCTTTTTTTCTTCTTTTTCTTTACTTCAGCATTTGAAATCTTTGTAGTCTAGCAGGTAGTGTGATGAGAACCCATGGGTCAAACCCCAGCAGAGACATTTCGAACAAAATGAAATATGAACAAATGTGACTTTCACTCGGCTATTTTGCGGTAAAAACGTGACACCAGCAAAGAATTTTAGCCAAATTATAATCCTTGTTTTTGATTCAATTTCCATAGCACCGTCGAGAACAGACTTGGATAGTAGAAATTTTGTGAAATCCAACAGGACGTTTTTCCATGCAATAAAAGGGAATTGAAAATAATTTTTTTCTTGCTATGTAATCGATTCGAACTAGTCTTTAAATTCTCAACATAATTTTGACTCCACACAGCGCGAATCTGTTATACGGCAGTGCCTTTTAACTAGTTTTCCATTAACCGGCATTTCTTTTACTGTGGTCGTGTTTCCGTAATGGCGTTAATCAGTAATTGTCTCTGTTATGCAGTCTTTCCTTAATAGTCTTGGGAATTACCACAGTTATAAGTCTTGCTTCTTCTTTATTAGGGGTATCATTACCATGGCATTAGTTGCTTAGAGTTTCCGTTTTCTTTCACAAAGTTTGATCTTCTCCTGAGCATTGAGAAACGATTGATATGGTATTTCGTAGTTCAACAACCTGAAATTGGGAAGGATTACATGTAGATTTCCTCATAATTAATTAATCTACCTTTCAATATCAGAAATATCTACCGATTGGAAGATTATATTTTTTTTTCATTTTCGAAACCCATTTCTCGGAGATCTTCTTTTCCCATCTATCATGTATGCCAACACGATCAAGTGGAAAGTTATACCAGCCACCAAGTTCCGTCTATTGCGGAACTTCTAGAACTCGTTATGCTTCATACAATTTAAATATTACTGGAATTATGAAAGCTCTTGGTTTATGCACACTTAATTATGACTCAATTTCTAATTTCAATATGATTGTAATGTTTTCAAATCATTTTTTTTAATAATTACGCCTGATTATATGCATTGTTTTTTTTAACAGACAAATACCGTAGCTAGAGTTTTGTATTCTGATAATATTCAATTAATATTCGTCATTTAAAATAATGAAATTCAATTAAAAAGTTTATTTTGCCTTTAATAATACAGATTTGAATTTTTCGCCAATTTTATATTTTGCGCCTAAAATTATACCATGTTTTTATAATATAACCCTTACAACTATCAAATTACTTTTATCCTGCTCTTTTTAATTTAATTTTTATTGTATTTGTTATAATTTTATAACACCCCTCTTCCGTTATGCTGTATTAAGTTTACAATTGATGTAAGCCTATGTGTATGCAATTATTTTTTATATATTCTCTAGGGAATTTAATTATAAATCTGTTGAGGGATTTTATTTATTTTTTTGAAGCATTATTTCTGATTAAATACTTTTCCGTTGGTATTTTTTTTATATAATTTTTGCTTTGAAGTTATCAATGTTTAATATACTTTGTTTTTATATTTAATTGTTATTAATTTGTTTCCTTTACTGCTTTAGCTTTTCAATAAAATTTTTAGTTTCAACCTAAAACTATGCTGCCTCTTATTCACTTAGTTTCAGCCCCCTAAAGTAGGCTACGTATTTTATATTTATTGTATAATAAATAAAATCTATGAAGTTATTATTAATTTTTATTATTGTGTAGCCCCTAAAAATATGCAAATTATGCAGTCACATTGAATACATATAATTTAGCGTTTCGTATTTATGAAATTTATTTCAAAAAGCTTGTTTAATACAAGTTAATTAAATTGTTATTAAATTAAATGCATCAATGAATTTAATTTTGAATCCTAGTGATTCATGGGTCTTTAATTATCCTCATTTCTTTGCAAGGTGTTTGACTGCCTTAATTCTATTAGCAAGATAAATTTTTTTCTACATAGTCGGTTTTAACCATGGGCTTGCATCTAATATGGAAACACACGTCTTCTTGGACTGCCGTGACTGCATTGGTTGTGTTAATTCGTTTAAGTTTATTAATAATTGATTTAGGATAGTCCATTTCGCATGTAGGTTGTCACCTTGCCCCTGGGCTGCTTTGTTCAGTTGGTCGTGAATTTAAAATCGTTTGGACCGTAAATATCAAACTAGGGCACTTCAGTTATGGGCGATCGATATTTGTATTCGATAATTATTAAGCCATGCCTAAAAGTAATCTAATGTTACATATGTTACACACACACTGGCGTACGCCTTGGTTATTAAAAATTTTGAAAGAAAAATATTTTTTTTTATAATTTTCTTATAAGATTATTTAAGGCTTTCAAAGTACTTACACAGAGCCTTAAAGTATGCCAAGAAGTTTATATATTTTATTCTAAAAATTATTTAAATTAAATAGGCCTCTGCTATGTATATTGAAAATCTGTTCATTTCTTATGACTTTTGTTTTAAGTAGCATTTTAAAATCAAATCACCGGAAATCAGTAGTTTAACACACATATTGTCATACAAATTACTGACATGTCGTATAAAATTGAAAAAGAAAAAAATTAAATGAGACATGAAGTCAAAAAAAAAAAATAACACCAAATGGCATCTTTAGTGTTGACAATCAGTCACAGGCAAAAAACAAAAACAAACAATAAAATAGACGTAGAAACAGCAGGGAGAGTCAATTTTGACAGTGTTGTTGTTGTTGTCGTCAAAAATCATTTAAATTCATGATTTCCATACACAACAGCCAGCCTGCCAGCCAGATAGCTAGCTAGTCCGTCAGCCAGTCAGTCAGTTAGTCAACTGATGGCGTCATCCTCAAAGGAAACACTCAATTTATGTAAATTTTGTAATGCGATGTAAATTAGTTAAAATGTCATGTTACATAACACAAGTATAAAATGTTACATGCTGCCGCTACATGATTTCATTTACAAAACGAAACACTCAACAACTTTAACTTTCAAATTGGGTAATTGTCATTAAGAGTCTCGTAATTAAATTAAAAAGCCGAAAGCTTTTCATAGATGCTAACAATGACAACAGCAACAACAATCTACCACAGCAGCAGCAACAGCATTGTAATCGGCGATAATTATAATGACAACTTCAAGTGAAACAATATTGATTTTAATGCAGCATTTCAACAATCACTCTCTTAATATTTAATGAGCCTTACGTGCGCTCTCATTCCAATGCTTGTACATAATTTGGAGAAAGTTAATATAACTCTCTAATTAGCATAAATAAATTAAAGTCTATATTAAGGGGCATAACGAAATTGAAAAAAAAATTCATGTCTTCAATTAGGATCCAATTGTTTCAACAAAATTGCTGCATACTTTAAAGCGTTATGAAATACAATTAAAGTAGCGTTTAAAATTTAATATGAAAAACAATAGTAGAGTCAAATCATATAAATCTTAGTATTATTAAAGCCGAGTTATATTCTCACCTCCTTATATCTCTCCCTTTCTTCACGACTCTGTGATATTTACTCTCAAGGTTTACACCGTAGAGAGAGACCTCGTTTGTTACTACTGTTACTACTGTCTTTGAAGCCCAAAACATCTTCCCTCAGTACACCTTTTACAACCACTACGGCTATTTTCGCGTCAATCAATTTTCTCCAAATGTAGCTCTCCTTCTCATAAAGTTATGAGGTTTTCTGCGATTGTGGCGACTTAAAAATCTGTCATACATACATACGTTAGATGGCATCACGTGCTTAGGCCTTGTTAAAATCAGTCAACTGTGTTTTCTTTATGATGGAAAGTCGAAGGAAACTGCATGTGTGAATAATCGTTTGCTTGTGGAATTATATGGTGAGCACAAGTTCAATCATAAATACAGGGTATCGAGCGCTTGTAAGGATAAGGAGCACCCGAGGCAGATAAAAAAAAATTGAAAACCATAAATTGGAAACATTACACACACAATCATTGGTCTTAACTCAAGCAGCCAATTTAAAACGTTTAAAAGCAGAAAACTTCACTCAAAAGCAAAAGACAATTAGGTGTCACATGATCCCAGGCCGATAGACGCTGAATGATGATTTTTCATGTGAAATGTATGATCGTTTGCTTGATCGCTTTGAAAGAAATTCATTTTTAAATTGAATTAGCAATGGCGTCAGATACCTGATACACTACGACAACGCCAAGCTCAAGAAATCATATATTAAACGCGAACAACGAACAAAATCCACAGCCAAGCTGAAGATCCGTTGCAGCAGGATAATGTTCAGTATTTAGTGGAATCAGAAGGAAGGGATCGGACAACAATTAATTCGTATAACGCAAGAAAAACGCCCTGAAAATTTGAAACAAGACAGATAGGAGGATGCAAATTTCCATTATGACAACGCTTTGCTACATATGGCGGCAACAGTTTGGACACTATTTGGATGGTGGGAAGCTTTAGCTCACAATCACCGTATAGCATAGACCCTGGCAGATCACTTCACTTCGGACCTGGATATCAGAAATTGGTTCGATTCTTTCTTGGGCTCAAAACACATTTTTTTAACCTTTTGCACCAGAACCATTTTTAAGTATGGTTAGTATTAAGCTAACCGACAGTGATTTTAATAAAAAAATTGTTTCAATTTTGCTTAAGAGGATTTTCACTCAGGTTAGGTTAGGTTAGGTTAGAGTGGTAGCTTTGATACCAAAAGCTCACTAGAGCACTGTGAATGAGATGACGTTACGACCAAATCCAAGTAACTGGTTGCTACGCCTTCTATTCATTGAGGGCCAAGTGAGCCTAGCGGTGGAGCAGGGCTCGTCATTGACCCAGGAAGAATTGGTGTCTCGAAAGAATTTCCCCGCAATTGTCTACTTGAAAGAGGTAAAGTGCATTCCTAAATTGATTGAAGAGGATTCTGGAAGAAGTGCATAAGCCCTGGCGAGCTCGTCGGCTATATTGTTTTTCGGAATGTTACTTAACTAGGCACCAAAAAATTTTACTATGATTTTACGTGTTCAGGCTGATGGATCTAAGTAGTACCACCCACCATCTGATATATACCGAACTAATCTCAAAAAACATATTATCAGGCGCCGTTTGAGTTAAAGTAAGGAATAGAATGGCGTCTCTTTGGCGCCGTACTGGTGCAAAGGGTTAAAGGGAAGATGTAATAGTTTCCGTTGGACAATACTTTGTAGAACATGATCCTTGAAAAACTATATTAATAAAGCATTTGTTGGCAATACAAATAAACGGCTTTTTAAAGCTATGCCACCACCACTTAAACTTAAGTCAGACTCAGTGAACTGCAAAGAGTTGAAGGAGTTTGTTAAAGTATGCAGAATTTCTATATTTCTATATTTCTAATATTTCCAGCAAGAGACCTTATATTTCTCTGTTTTAGTTTTTATTGTTGTAAAATACAAATTCACAAGTTTTTTTGTCTTCTATTTTTTTCCCATGATATTCTTAAATTTGTTGAGGAAGAAGAATTTAAAAAAAAAATGTTTGAAGAGTTTTGTTTTTCTAATCTCATATTTTTTTGTCAAGTGTTTGTTTAAATTATATAACAATGCAATATTGTTATTTAACAACAACAACAACAACAACAACAGCAACAAAAACAACAACAGCAACATCAACATCAACAACAACAACAACAATAACAGCAAAAAAGATGAACAAAATCCTGGCAAAAAATCTAAAGAATAACGTAACGTATGACGTTACCAAAAAAAAAAAAAAAAAAAAAAAAAAAAAAAAAAAAAAAAAAAAAAAAAAAA